>MU228066.1:594847-618688 GCA_018584345.1 Thuja plicata | reverse complement strand
GTTTTCTTGAATAAGCCAATTTCCCATTTTATCAAGTTCGGTTGAGAGTTTTTGCACTTGTTCAGGAGGAACTCTTAAAGCATCATCCTCATCATGAGATGAGTGAGAAGAGTTATGCTCCATAGAATGATTGGAGTCATGAGTAATCAAATAATCATCTGGGATCCTAAGGAAGGGAGAGGAGGACTCAAGATCAAAGGAACCCATAGGTCTACGGTTTCTTCTACCTGAGATACTATAAGTAGGACTAGAAGTGGTAAAGCTCATACACCAATGCAATGTAAATGAACTAATTTAGGAAACATGAGATTTTGATTTTTAATTTTTGAAATGTAAATGAAAGAAAATAAAAGAAAGATAATCTAATATGCATGCAAGATATAACATAAATATGTAAATCTAAAACCAAAAATAAAGAGTTGTCTATCACGGGTTCACCAAAACGTAAGATAAGAAAATATCACATTTAAGTATAAGATTTGTTATCTTACAATTAAAGAATTTTTTGTTGATGACATAGAATGTATTTGAAATGTAAAGGGGGTAAATGAGATGGTCTCCTTCTATCCTTAGATACACAAATGAAGGATCCAAATTAATTAACCCCAAAAGAAGGATCAATGCATAAATGAATCAATCATTTGGAATTAAGAGCAAAGAGAAAGATCTTAAATACCCATTTATGGATTTGAATGTATGATAGATTTAGAAAGATTAATAAATTTAATTGAAATTAATGGGAGAAAAGTACTAACCTTGAAATTTTTCATATCTAAAGAATGCAATTTTTGGGGGTCTACAGTTAGTTTCTGGAAAATCTAAGACTGGATCTGGAACAAAAACACAGAGATGAACAAAACCCAAAAATCTTTTTCTGATCTGACACAGTTCCAATTTTGACCCTCAAGTCAATGTCACCATTGAACCATAATTTTTGATTCTGACCTAGAGAAGAATTGACCTAAAAAGTCTCCGATAGGAAATCTATTTCTAGATCCTAAAAGTTTTCCAAAAAGGGTATCTGAATCTACACTCTGATCTATTGTTCCAAACCTGTACCTGCAAGAAAAATGGTTTGTCTGTTGGGGGGTTTGCCTTGGTCAAACCCTATTTTTAGAGTTAACCTCAAAGTATAATTGAAATTACATAAGTAAAACAAAGTAAATGAACAAATTCACCTTTCTTGTAGAAGTCTGTGTGGCAAATTTGAATATGTGGATCCACAAGTATGCATGCACCAAATGGATGTAGAATGTAGAATGTATAATTTAGGATGTCTCAAATCGATTGCTTATAGATCTTGAACACCAATCTTGGATGGTTTATTGAAATAGAAAGAGGCTTGGAGGAATGTGGATGAATAAATATTCAACAAGAGGGTTCCATGGAGCTTGAATCCTTCAATGGCCACCAATGGATCTTCTTGATGAAATGAGTGCTTGAGAAGTGCTTGAATACTTGAGAATGGATCATGGCTTCAATGGCTACTTGACTTACTTCAAATATTTTTTCTTCACCTTTGGATCTCACTCTTCAAGTCTTGAGCTCTTATGATTATGCTTAATGATGGTTATGGTTGCTTATGGTTCTTGATCATGGTTAGAGAAAATGAGAGAAGGGTTCCTTTTATATGAAACTAGGGTACAATCTTCTAGAGAGGCATACATAGGAGAATTAAATTCCAATTAGACCTATATCCCTAGAAGAGGACCGATATTAAATATAATTTAACATTTGTTGTTTCAAAGACCGAAATAGCTGACTCAGAAGCGGGAATTAACTCTTTCCAAAGCCTGACATCTGAAAACCCTAGAATTTTGGAATTTGAACCCTGGGGTAGAAAAAGGTATATTGTGACCTAGGTCAAGGTCTAGGTCAACCTAGACCTAGGTCAAGGTTGAGGTTAACCTTAACCCCAAGGTCAAAGTCCCAGTTTTTCAGTTTGGAGTGTTAGAAATGAGCTGTAAAGAGTGGAAATGAGGTAGAACATGAGGAAAAAGCTAGATCTAAGTTAGAGACCCATTCAAGGTGCTTGAAATGACCCAAAACTACTTACTCAAAAGGATAAACCTGTCTACAATGGAATTTCTTTGATTTTCCTACTATACAATTCTTTTATTAATTATTCATGCAACCTAGTTTTCTCCACCTTCTAGTTTTTGATCTCCTTTATAAGGATTGATCACTTTGTAATTATTAATTTCATATATTCCCTCTCTAAATGAATATTTCATCTTTTAGATGATTGTGACTTTTATCTCCATTCTTTGCTTTTGTAGCAGGTTATTTTTGTATACAGTAGATCGCGGTGCTTGAATTCTTTGAATTCTAACAGTAATTTGCCACAATGTTTGATTGAGGAGAAGAATGAAACATGATGGATGGATGTGGATCTCCTTTGCTGATATAAAATCCTTTTCTTGGCCTCCAATGGGTCAAAGAAACTATATCTATAAACTTTAACATACCTTTCTTTCTTGAGAGCAATGACAACTTGAATGGTTGAACTTCATGGCTCTTAATGGCTTCATTTTTGACTCATGAATGTGTAATGGATGCTTGCAATGGATAAAATGTTCTCAAATGAGGGGAGATAGGGTATTTTCATACATCTCACATCATTTTGAGGAGTTAAACCTGAGAAGGCTAACCACGGGTGTTTTTTACCCTCTCAAATCATGGCATTAAGATCTGGGCCAAATTTGGGCCAATTCCATGGGGACACGTTACTAATGGTGATTTGTCCCTAGAAGAATGGGCCCATATTTGATTTGGGTGCCAGGAAAATGTCCAGTAAGTGCCAGAGATGAAAGGACAACTCATTTTACAGTCGGAGTAGGTCAAAAAGGTCAAAAATAAATGGATAGGTAACAGGTGAGAAAGTGAATAATGGGGTTGGATGGAAAATGGGAAAAAATGCCAAGAAGCAAGGGCCAACCTCAAGTTTAATAAATATTTAAGGATGTGAAGGATCCATATTTGAATTTAGGTACCCATTTAGTGCTATATGAGGTTCTACAATAGAAAATACACTAAAGTAGGAACAAAATGATCCTAAAATTGAGCATAAGTTAGGTGCTTATAATTTAGGACTATACAAGTCTTATTTGCATTTTCCTATTGCCTTGACCAACATGGAACTTAATTTTAATACATTTTGGTTTGGTCAACCTTGTTGCAATATTCATTGATCTATCATGTATATAAGGAGTGTTCTAGTGCTTTGAAAAAATGTAAGTGAAAGGTGCAAAGAAAGTGAAGTGTGTGAACCAGTTCAATAATCAATAGAGTAGAGTTTAGTGACAATGATAGAGAAGAAAATAAAATAGTAGCTAACTGCTAGTGTTGACAATATTATGCAGATCAGTTATATTAGTATGAGAATATATTTTTATCTACTTTGAGGACTTCTAAGTACTTTAAGACAACAATTCTTGGGTACTTCAGTTTGTTAATTTGTATCTTTCTACTTTGGCATTGAGCCTCTATATGCAAGTATAGAGCATTGATATCTTATTTGTACTATAAGGGAGTGAGCTCTCTTCTTTATTCACATTCATTTTTGTATTGGTAGTGAGCCTCTCATTTGTATTCCAGAGCAGTGAGCTCCTAATATTTTATAATCAGATTATGTACTACAGTGAATTATTTTTCTAGAAAAGCATTCACCGTGGTTTTTCCCTGTTTGGTTTTTCCACATATAAATCTTAGTGTTCCTGTGTTTCTAGTTTTATTCTTTACTTGCATGTTGTTTTTTGAGGTGTTTATTAATTTTAGTTGGTTTCTGATTTATTTTATGTTGATTCACCCCCCCCCCCTCTTAACATCCAAAGTTTTTTTATCACTTAAGTCACAACTTGTTGTGAAATTTGAAATGAAAGATCTTGGTGCAACTAAATATATTCTTGGGATAGAAATTAGAAGAGATAGAGTGAAAAAAATGCTATGGCTAGGCTGGAGTAATTATGAGAACTCAATTTTGTAGAGGTTTAACATGCATGAGTCTTGACCATTATGTATTCATTTTACAGTTGAAATGAAATTCTCTATTTCTTATTGTCCTACATCTCCATCTAATATGGAAGACATGAGAAGAGTACCTTACTAGAGCATAATTGAAATTTTGATTTATGCCATGGTCTTTACTAGACCAGACCTTACCCAAGAAGTCAGAGTTCTTTCCATATATATGTCTAATCTTAGTAGAGTTCACTAGGATGCAGTTAAAAGAGTCTTCAGATATCTGAAGGCTACCTTAGAGTATTGTTTGTATTATCATGGTAATATGATAGGAGACCAAATTATTTCCCTTGATATTAGTGGTAATTTGAATTCAAATAGGGCAGGTGATATTGATCTAGAAGAATATAAACTAATGCTTATGTGTTTACATTATTTTGTGGTGCAATTAGCTGGATGCAGAAGCAATGAGTTGTGATTTATTTGTCCACTACTGAAGTGAAGTATATGGTATCTACTCATGCTTGTAAGGAATTCATTTGGCTTAAAGATATTGTGTTCAGATATTGGAATGAAATAAGGATTCATATCAGTATAGGGTATATGCACAAATATGGGGGACCAAAAAGGTGCCAAATACCTTTATGGTCCCCCATACGCACATAGGGCACATGGACTATAGGGCGCACACCCTATGGCTTGGATTGCCCAAGCCATAGTGCGCATGCCCTATAACCCGCCCACCCTATGGCTTGGGAAATTTAAACCATAGGGCGTGCGCCCTATTAGGTTTTATATAAAGTTTGGGAAGCCACTTTTGTGGCTCATTTTCTTTGCCCAAACTCGTGGCTTACCAAGAATTCTCTCCATAACAGCGCGTACGCAATTTATTGTGGGTTTTTCTCCATTAAATTGAAGAAAAAAATGGCTCCATGATGTCATCAAGGTCGAACCAGAAGAAGAGTTATGTGATTCTACAACCATGTATCTTATTTGTATTTAAATTTAGGTTTAATTTTTAGTTTTCAATCCAATTTGATTATCAAAGTTTCTTGTCTTAAATTATATGTTTAATTAGACTTTTAAAATAAATTTTCTTTTAATTGCCAGGAATGAATGATCTCCCCATAGAAAATCCTCAACCAAACCCTCCATCTTCTCCTCATGAACAAATTCATGTTGAAAATAATGAAGAAAATAAACCCCAACCGCCTCCACCAATCGATAAAACTCCTCTTGGAGCATATGAAAATTTGATAAACCAAATAGAAAGAGGGAAAACAAAAATAGAATCTTTAATTAGGAGGTTAAAAGATTCTATTGGTACAAATCCTAGAAGGGAGACACTTTCAAAATCATTAGAATTAATCTTGACCCATGTAGGTTCAGTTAGTGGGCAACTAAATTTATGGCATGACAAAAGAGAAGAACAAAAAAAATATTATTCAAATAATTTATCATATGACGACATAAAAAAGAAAGAAATCATAAAAGATGACATTTGCAAACTCTACAAAAAACCAAGGGAAATTGAAACTCTTAAAACTACAACAAGGAGGTTCCCAATTCATTGGTTCTTGAACGAAGATATAAAAAAAAACTTTTGGGATAGATCGTGGATGGTATTTGATTCCCCTCCCTATAAAAATTATGAGGTTCATATCTATTTCCTGAGGAAATTCTATTGTGAGTTTGTCCTAAAGAAAGTGCCAAATTATTTTGAATTTCTAGAGTCTTAGGGTAGAGGTGGGGGTCATCATTTGATAGACCTATGGAATGTTATGACCCTAATGCACCTAGGTTTCCCAGTGGTAAGCCACAGGTGGATCATGTTAGTATTCCTTCCAATGTGAAGGAACATGTGGAGGTGGACACACTAGGCATGATTAGTGCTCTGACACAGACTCTCATTCAGTATGCCACTCCTCTAGTTGAGGGTGACCATGTTCGGTCTACGAGGGGTCATTTTTGTGGTTCTTGTGAATCCCTATGCACACTGGGTACTTCCAATTGAGAGGAAGAGGATGATGGACTGATGACTGATGATTTTCTCAATGCAACATTTGGCATTGATACACAGGTAAATATTTGCAAGTTCATTGAATTTATTGATCATATTTTATTTTTAAATGAATGAATTTAATTAAATTAGTATCAATTTTTTATGATGAAAATTTAGGGAAAGAGTGTCGGTTGCAGTGGCAATGATCCCCCACACCCCTTATACTTTATGTCATCAACTCCACAAGTATGTATCGAATAAAATATTTTTTAAAGTATACATTTGATTATTCAATAATTATATGGATTTTTGTCTCATAACTTACTATGCATGTACATTAGTTCACTACTGGACCATCGATGTTAAAATTAGACATCGAAGGGCCTCATTTACATTTCATTGAGGTATGTTTATTTTCATGTTAATTTGATTTACTTGATTATATTTAATTAATAAATGAATGAATAACTAAATTAGTAGACAAATTATGATCAAAATCTAGATTCAAAGTTGTCATGGCAATGATCCTGCTTGTGCTCAAACCAACAGATTGGATTTACTATAGAATTGTCAATCCAATGCTAGGAAACTCACATGATTTGTCCAACTAACAAGATTCAACCAAGGCAAGATTGAACCCTCTGTAATTCTGGCTCTACAGGACCAAGGTTGGTAGGCATATACCTTAACGTATCCTACAAGTTACAAGGCTTTTTATTGTAGATAAGAAACACTTCAACCTTCTCTCTCAAGTATGGAAAGGCACTTGAAAGAAATCTAACTGAAAGTAATATATCATGAACTGTAAACTGAAATACTTGAAGTAATTGAAAGAGTATTTAGTAAATGTGTATGTAATTTGAAATGAACAGATAGATAAGATATCACAAAACTATAACCAATGAACTAAATAACTATAATCCAACAAGAAAGAAAGACCAGTGCCTTAATCAACCATGGGCAATAGAGTCAATATCATTCCAATCTTATGTTCAACCTTAGAGACAATTTTACAAGAAAAATTATCACTTCAAAGGTGTTATGAAATGAACATGCAACCTTGAAACAAGTTCAAAGATAATTCAAAAGGATATTACTTATCAAATGATAGAACAATTGACTGAGACCTCAATCAATAGAATTTAACCATGCAAAATGAGAAAATGAACTGATAATAAAGACTATAAACTGGATCAGGAAGCATATACATCAAACTATCACTTTGAAGAAGTTCTATTGATTTATTCGAGGGACTAATTGTAAAATGATAATGAAACAATTGCACATGTAAAAGAAAAAGGACTTATCTTTATTTGATTTTCAAAAAAAAATAGTAAATCCAGGTCCATGTTACAGTTGTTGATCCCAAACTATCCAAATATGTGAAATTAT
Organism: Thuja plicata; assembly: GCA_018584345.1. Classification (NCBI taxonomy): domain Eukaryota; kingdom Viridiplantae; phylum Streptophyta; class Pinopsida; order Cupressales; family Cupressaceae; genus Thuja; species Thuja plicata. The sequence continues at coordinate 611,334 of MU228066.1, read as the reverse complement.
ATTATCTTGTATTGTCTTGTCTCTTTACATTTTGCATTGTGTGTGTGTGTGTGTGTGTGTGTGTGTGTGTGTGTGTGTGTGTGTGTGTTGTGTGTGTTTGAGTGTGTTTCACACCTCTTTAGGGTGAAAAGACACAACCCAAGCATTACTAATTATTTTCAAAAAACAATAAACTAACTAAAACATAACTACCTAACTTTTGGATTTGGCTTTGGTCAAAAATCCAAAACACCTCGTCAAAAGCTAACATTTCTGCTAGAGATAGGAAACTTGATTTCCCAAACTAGGTCATTTTTAGATTTTTAAAATTAGGCCATCTTCAGCTTCTGTCAGTATCATCTTTGTAGCAGGTCAAAATTCAAGCATTTTCTGAAGGCTTTGATTAGTTAGTTCTATTTATTTGTGTCATAAAAATTCCTTCCTTTGATTTTTTTAGTATGGGGAAACTTGCTTCTTGATAATGGATTGGAACTTATAAATTCTCAAAATTTAGGGTACCACTAGTGGCTCTTTCTGGGGACGTATGCTCCCTGTGAGCATAGCAAGATTCCAGCTATCTCTAGAGAAGCAGACCAAGTATCCACATTTAATCTGATGCAAAGTGAAATTGGGTGGCCCCAGGCCCCCAAAATGAGTGAACACTTCTTCTTTCCTCTATCAAACACATAATTTTGATCATGTAATACTTTGGATCTCCTGAATATGATGCCACCATTCTCATGGACAAGAGTCATTGCTTTATTAACACACTTTGACTTTTGTTTACCATTAGAAAAGTTAGGACGTGCATTGTATTCCTTGCTAAATAGAAGATCCCCATGCATTTGATCAACCCTACAAGTAGCTATATTAAGATCTTCTACTTGGATGCCTTTAGGTACACAATCTTCCCTATACTAAAGGATTTGGAGATAACCCACATTCAGGAACTTCCTTCTTATCAAGAATTTGATCAGATAGGATACTTGGATAATTTTTAGAACTAATCTTCAACACATTCTCCTCATTATGTATGTTTGATTCCATCTCATCTTCACATCTTTGATACAACTTCTTCTCATAGGATGAAATAATGCATGTCTCTCTTTCTAAATACACTTCCCCATACATATTTTGAGTTTCATCATCTTCAAAATGATCACTAGGCCCAATGTCTTTATCATGATGTTGATGGACTTGATTGCATATAAAATATTCTTCAAATAATGGATTCAAGGATATAGAGAAATCAGGCATATCTCCATGAGAGATCTCATTTGAAACTTTTTCATGTTCATATGGTGTATGATGTTCTATTTCATCTCCATTATTTGATTCCAGAAATTTATCATCTTCTTCATCTAGTACCCCTGAGTATGTACTGATCCATCAAATTTCTTATCATGGTGCATTGAGAAAAAAATTTGACCACTCTTCTCAACATGTTTTTGATATTCCATGTCTAGTAAATATGAGGTTTCTTCTATACTGAGAATCTCTTCTTCCTCATCATCATCATGATTCATACCTATCTTGATACAAATCTCATCATGTATATATTCCTTTCCAACTTGATCTGGATTCTCGTCCTCCATGACATGATTCTTTTCATGTATAGGAACCGTTTTAGTCTGATCACAGATTTTAATAGCATTCAAATTTGGAGTACTTGTAAATTTTTTCCTATATTCATCCCTTTATACCCTCAACTATCCACACATTTGGTCAAGAAAAGCTATCAATTTAGAATCATGGTAGATTCCCAACTTTCCAAGTTTATCCATTAATTCCCTTCCAAAAGGCCTAATATCTTAAGGTATTTTCTGAAAAATCCTTATCATTCCCATGAACAAATGTATTGCAGATTCTCCTTCATATATTTCCAAATTGAAGAATATATCTAGAGGGTACATGTGCAATTATTCTTCCAAAATGTAATTTGGATCTTCATCCATGCTGCAAATTTGGTCTTCATACCATTCATAACACATGTTGTCTTCTTCACCGCTGGCATCATGAAATGTATAAAGAAACCATTGCTCAAACTGTTTCCATGATGAGATACATTGTGTGGGTAGTGATTCATATTCTTGGCTGGCATTATCTTTTAACATCCTGACAACTAGCCTCATCACCTGATCCTCTATAGAAACCTCATAATCTTATATGAATTTATAAAATGCATCCAAGTGTTGCAGTGTCGATCCATCCCATTCTCCATGGAACTTTGGTAGAAGTTGTGAAATTTTAGGGGATAACTTATTTGGGATGCATTGAAATCTCCTAAGATCCAATGGCCTGATACCATCTGGAATAAAAGGCTTTCTTTGAAATGATGGATACATTTGAAAAAATAATCCACCATCTCCTTCTGAGTCTTCTCCCTCAGTAGAGTCACTAACTGAAATGCTTTGTTCAATAGAGTCACCACCTTCTTATCAAAATGAAAATACTTACTATCTTCTAAGTTCTTTTCTCTCAATAGAGTCTTAAATATATCACCAAAGCTTCTAATAAAAATACAAAAATATTCTTTTGAACAACTCCCTAGCAGAGTCGCCAATCTGGTTGTGCTCAAATCAAAAGATTGGATTTCCTATGGACTTTCCAATCCAATGCTGGGAAACCCAAGTGATTTGGCCAACTAAAAAGATTCAACCAAGGCAAGGTTTAACCCTCTCCAATTCTGGCTCTTCAGAACCAAGGTTGGTAGGCCTATACCTTGATGTATCTTTCAAGTTACAAGGCTTTTTATTGCAGATAAGAAACACATCAACCTTCTCTCTCAAGTATGGAAAGGCACTTGAAAGAAATCAAACTGAAAGCAATATATCATGACCTGTAAACTAAAATACTTTAAGTAATTGAAAGAATGTTTAGTAAATGTGTGTGTAATTTGAAATGAATAGATAGATAAGATATCACAAAACTATAACCAATGAACTGAATAACTATAGTCCAATAAGCAAGAAAGACCAGTGCCTTAATCAACCATGGGCAATAGAGTCAATATCATTCCAATCTTATGTTCAACCTTAGAGATAGTTTTACAAGAAAACTTATCACTTCAAAGGTGTTATGAAATGAACATGCAACCATGAAATAAGTTCAGAGATAATTCAAAAGTATATTACTTATCAAATGATAGACCAATTGACTGAGACCTTAATCAACAGAATTTAACCATGCAAAATGAGAAAAACAACTGATAATAAAGACTATAAACCGGATCAGGAAGCATATACATCAAACTATCACTTTGAAGAAGTTATATTGATTTATCCAAGGGACTAATTATAAAATGATAATGAAACAATTGCACATGTGAAAGAAAAAGGACTTATCTTTATCTAATTTTGAAAAAAAAATAGTACATCCAGGTCCATGTTACATTTGTTGATCCAAAACTATCCAAATATGTGAAATTGTATTATATTATATTGTCTTGTCTCTTTAGATTTTGCATTATGTATATATATGTGTGTTTGAGTGGCTTTCACACCTATTTAGGGTGAAAAGACACAACTTAAGTATTACTAATTATTTTCAAAAAACAATAAACTAACTAAAAAATAACTCCCTTACTTTTGGATTTGGATTTTGTCAAAAACCCAAAACACCTCGTGAAAAGTTAATATTTCTGCTAGAGATAGGAAATTTTATTTTCCAAACTGGGTCATTTTTAGATTTTTAAAACTTGACAATATTTAGCTTATGTCAGTGTCATCTTTTTAGCAGGTCAAAATTCCAGAATTTTCTGAAGGCTTTGATTAGTTAGTTCTATTTATTTGTGTCATAAAGATTCCTTCCTTTGATTTTTTTAGTATGGATAAACTTGATTCTTGATAATGGATTGGGACTTCTAAATTCTCAGAATTTAGTGTACTAGCATTGGCTCTTTCTGGTGACATATGCTCCATGTGAGCATAGCGAGATTCTAGCTATCTCTAGAGAAGAAAACCAAGTATCCACATTTAATCTGATGCAAAGTGAAATTGGGTAGCCCAGGCCCCCAAAAAGAGTGAATATTGCTTCTTTCCTCTATCGAACACATAATTATAATCATGTAATACTTTGGATCTCCTGAATACAATGCCACCATTCTCATGGACAATAGTCATTTCTTTATTAACATGCTTTGACTTTTGTTTACCATTACAAAAGTTAGGAGGTGCACTATATTCCTTTCTAAATAGAAGATCCCCATGCATTTGATCAACCCTAAAAGTAACTAGATTAAGATCTTCTTCTTGGATGCCTTTACGTACACAATCTTGCCTATACTCAAGATGTTGTTTCTCTTCACAAAAAGGATTTGGAGATAACTCACATTCAGGAGCTTCCTTCTTATCAAGAATTTGATCATATAGGATACTCAGATAATTTTCATAACTAATATTCAACACATTCTCCTCATTATGTATGTTTGATTCCATCTCATCTTCACATGTTTGATACAAATTCTTCTCATAGGATGAAATAATGCATGTCTCACTTTTTGAATACACTTCCCCATACATATTTTGAGTTTCATCATCTTCAAAATGATCACTAGGCCCACTGTCTTTATCATGATGTTGATGGACTTAATTTAATATAAAATATTCTTGAAATAATGGATTCAAGGATATAGAGAATTCAGGCATATCTCCATGAGAACTTTCATCTGAAACTTCTTTGTGTTCATATGGTGTATGCTATTCTATTTCATCTCCATTATTTGATTCCTAAAATTTATCATCTTCTTCATCTAGTACCCCCTAAGTATGTACTGATCCATCAAATTTCTTATCATGGTGCATTGAGAAAACAATTTGACCACTCTTCTCAACATGTTTTTTATATTCCATGTCTAGTAAATATGAGATTTCATCTGTACTGAGAAGATAATCTTCCTCATCATCATGGTTATTGATACCTGTCTCCATACAATCTCACCATGTATATATTCCTCTTTAACCTGATCTAGATTCTTGTCCTCAATGACATCATTATTTTCATATACAGGAACCCTTTTAGTCTGATCACAGATTTCAATAGCATTCAAATTTGGAGTACTTGTAAAAATTTTCATATATCCATCCCTTTATACCCTCAACTCTTCACACATTTGATCAAGAAAAGATATTAGTTGAGAATCATGGTAGATTCCCAACTTACAATGTTTATCCATTAATTCCCTTCCAAAAGGCCTAATATCTGAAGCTATTTTCTGAAAAATCCTTATCATTCTCATGAACAAATGTATTGCACATTATCCATCATATCTATCAAAATTGAAGAATGTATCCAAAGGGGACATGTACAATTATTCTTCAACAATGTAATTTGGATCTTCTTCTATGAGGCAACTTTTATCTTCATACCGTTCATATCACATGTTGTCTTCTTCCCCATTGGCATTATGAAACATATAAAGAAACCATTGATCAAACTATCTCTATGATGAGATACACTATGTGGGTAGTGATTCATATACTTGTCTGGCATTATCTTTTAATGTCCTGACAAATAGCCTCATCACCTAATCCTCTATAGAAACCTCATAATCTTCTATGAATGTATAAAATGCATCCAAGTGTTGTAGTGTCAATTCATCCCATTCTCCATGGAACTTTGGTAGAAGTTGTGAAATTATAGGGGATAACTTATTTGGGATGCATTGAAATCTCCTGAGATCCAATGGCCTGATACCATCTGGAATAAAAGGCTTTCTTTGAAATGATGGATACATTTGAAAAAATAATCCACCATCTCCTTCTGAGTCTTCTCCCTCAGTAGAGTCACTAACTGAAATGCTTTGTTGAATAGATTCACCACCTTCTTATCAAAAGGAAAATACTTACTATCTTCTGAGTTCTTTTTTCTCAATAGAGTCTTAAATATATCACCAAAGCTTCTAGGAAAAATATAAAAATGTTCTTTTGAACAACTCCCCAGTAGAGTCACCAATCTGTTGGTGCTAAAATCAATAGATTGGATTTCCTATGGACTTGCCAATCCAATGTTGGGAAACCCAAGTGAGTTGGCCAACTAAAAAGATTCAACTGATGAAAGGTTGAACCCTCTCCAATTCTGGCTCTGCAGAACCAAGGATGGTATGCCTGTACCTTGACATATCCTTCAAGTTACAAGGATTTTTATTGCAGATAAGAAACACTTCAACCTTTTCTCTCAAGTATGGAAAGGCACTTGAAATAAATCTAACTAAAAGTAATATATCATGAACTATAAAATGAAATACTTTAAGTAATTGAAAGAATTTTTAGTAAATGTTTATGTAATTTGAAATGAACAGATAGATAAGATATCAAAAAAATATAACCAAAGAACTTAATAAATATAATCCAATAAGAAAGAAAGACCAGTGCCTTAATCAACCATGGGCAACAGAGTCAATATCATTCCAATCTTATGTTCAACCTTAGACACAGTTTTACAAGAAAACTTATCACTTCAAAGGTGTTATGAAATGGACATGCAACCTTGAAACAAGTTCAGATATAATTCAAAAGGATATTACTTCTCAAATGACAGACCAATTGACTGAGACCTCAATAAACAAAATTTAACCATGGAAAATTAGAAAAGCAAATGATACTAAAGACTATGAACACAATCATGAAGCATATACAACAAACTATCACTTTGAAGAAGTTGTATTCATTTATCTGAGGGACTAATTGTAAAATGATAATGAAACAACTACACATGTGAAATAAAAAGGACTTATCTTTATTTGATTTTGAAAAAAAATAGTACATCTAGGTCCATGTTACAGTTTTTGATCTAAAACTATCCAAATATGTAAAATTGTATTATATTGTATTGTCTTGTCTCTTTACATTTTGCATTATATATGTGTGTGTGTGTGTGTGTGTGTGTGTGTGTGTGTGTGGCTTTCACACCTCTTTAGGGTGAAAAGACACAACCCAAGTATTACAAATTATTTTCAAAAAACAATAAACTAACTAAAAAATAACTACCTAACTTTCAGATTTTGCTTTTGTCGAAAATCCAAAACACCTTGTGAAAAGATAATATTTCTGTTAGAGATAGGAAATTTGATTTCTTGAACAGGGTCATTTTTAGAGTTTTAAAATTTGACCATCTTCATCCTCTGTTGGCATCATCTTTGTAGAAGGTTGAAATTCTAGCATTTTTTGAAGGCTTCAATTAGTTAGTTCTATTTATTTGTGTCATAAAGCTTCCTTCCTTTGATTTTTTTAGTATGTAGAAACTTTCTTCTTGATAATGGATTAGGAATTCTAAATTCTCAAAATTTAGGGTACCACCATATCCCATTCCCTCACCTAGCGTTGTCACAACATCATTTAGTCCACAGGTATATATGTAATAATGCATTATAATTAACAAGTCGGTGGTTTGTTCTTATATTAATAGTTGTCTTATAAATTACCAAATGTGTGCACTAGTTTAATGCTAGAGCTACGAACATTGACACCACACACTGAAGGAAGCGGTGGAACCTTCACAGACATATCATTTATTAATTGGTGGGGTTGTAAAATATTATAGGTATTCTTGATAACTACATAATAATCTTGTTGTTTCATTTTCAGTTAATGACAGTAGAGACTCCTTTTGTTCATGATAGTTTGAATCATGGTGTAGCTACAGCTATAGCTAGTTCTAATGCACTAACCAAGGTATGAAAGAGATTACTTAATTAGAATTGTTATTTTAACAGTTTGTATTGAAATTTTTAATGATATTCATGTATGTATTTTACATAACATTGTTGATCGTTGTTGTAGGGACTCATTACTCCAGATCATCAGTGTGCCCCTTCGGTGGATGTACATAGTGACTATTTGGTAGCGGTAAGAAAATATTCTATTTTATGTCATCCTATATTTAAATTTTTATGTATAATAGTTATTGATGTTTATACTTGTTATTTTATCAGCTCGAGCTGCAGAAGAGTCTAGACAGGAGGACTAGTGAGCACACTCAGAACAGTACTACATCTCCATCGATGTGATGATTGAAGACAACTCGAGATTTGTTTTCTTCCCATTTTGGGAGATGACTAGTTAGGGATAATCATTGTATGCCAATATGGCATTACTGGACATATTTTTTTGTATATATATTTTATAAGTGACATGTTCTATATCCATTTGGCTTTCATGATGCGAATTTAACTTTATTGGACATATTTGATCTATGACATTATTGGACATATATATTTTTCTTCATGCTCTATGAATATATCATATATTTATATAGACTAATTTATGTTTATGTGGATGTCCTATTATTTGTAAATTGCTTATGCCTTATATTTATGCTTGCAAGTGTATCTATGTATATTATTACTGAATGATTCATACTTAATAAGAATATGCATGTTTCATTTCATAAAACTAGACTCATAATTTTCATTCCAAAACCTTAATGAAGTGATAATATTTTAAATAAGATCAAAAATATCAATCCTACCCAATTTTATACCTATTGGAGCATTTTGACCACCCAAATCTATTTAGGGCACTACAAGAACATTAAGGGATGCACCAGTAAATTATGGTCCCGAATGTTTGAATGAGTTGTGAAGCATAAAAAGGTTATACCTGGAATTTACACATCAAATTGAAGGTGTTAGCAAAGATGGTTTGATGCCAAGACAAGTGGTTTTCAAGATATGTAGTGTTTTAGCTTTCAACTACACAACATTGCAAGGTTTTACATCAACCAAGATTGGTTCAAAAAATGAAAATGAAAGTGAATATCCAAAATCTTAGATAGGTTATTGTAGGCCTCCATGACATGGTCCTCTAGCACCTAACAGCTCATTGATACCCCACGTAAGCTCAGAGAAATGGACTCCTAAAGATTGATAATTTTGTTGCCTTGTGCACCTTGAGGGACACTTGGCTCCATAGTAGTCAGAAACATTTGAACCACTTTGAATCCATGATTGGGTCATTTCTATCATTTACCCAACATTATGAAGCTATTGGAAGAGATAGTTTGATGCCAGGATGAGCGGTTTTCAAGATATGCAATGTGTCAGCTTTCAACTGTGCAACATTGCAAGGTTTTGCATCAATCGAGATTGGGTCAGAAAATGAAAATGAAAGTGAATCTCAAAAATATGAGGTAGGTTATCATAGCCCTTTGTGACATGGTCCTATAGCACCTAACAGCTTGTTGATACCCAACGTGAGCTCTAAGAAACAGACTTCTGAAGATCAATAATTTTTTTGCCTGTGCACCTTGAGGGACACTTGGCTCCATAGAATTCAAAAACATTTGAGCCACTTCACCTCCATGAAAGGGTCATTCCTAGAATTCACCCAAAATTTTAGAGCTGTTGGAGGAGATGGTTCGATTCCAGCACGAGCGGTTTTCAAGATATGCAATGTGTGAGCTTTCAATTGTGTAACATTGCAAGGTTTTGCATCAACCGAGATTGAGTCAGAAAATGAAAATGGAATAAAATATCCAAAATATGATATAGGTTATCATAGGCCTCCATGACATGGTCCTATAGCACCCAATGGCTTGTCAATATCCCATGCGAGCTCTGAGAAACAGACTCCTGAAGATTGGCAATTTTGTTGCTTGGTGCACCTTGAGGAACACTTGGCTCCATAGCAGTCGGAAACATTTGAGCCACTTTGCCTCCATGACAGGGTTGTCCATAGAATTCACCAAAAATTCCAGTGGTTTTGGCAGAGACAGTTGGATGCCAGGACAAGTGATTTTCAAGATATGCAATGTTTCAGCTTTCAATTGCGCAACATTGCATGGTTTTGCATCAACTGAGATTGGGTCAAAAAATGACAATGGAAGTGAATCTCCAAAATATGAGATAGGTTATCATAGCCCTCTATTACATGGTCTTGTAGCACCTAATGTCTCATTGATACCCCACATGAGCTTCGAGAAGAAAACTCCTAAAGATTGGTAATTTTTTTGCATGGTGCACCTTGAGGGACACTTGGCTACATAGCAGCTCAAAATATTCGAGCCACTTTTCCTTCATGAAAGGGTCATTCCTAGTATTCAACCAAGATTTTGGAGCTGTTGGCGAAGACATTTTGATGCCATGACAAGCGGTTTTCAAGATATGCAATGTTTCAACTTTCAACTGTGCAACATTGCAAGGTTTTGCATCAACTACGATTGGGTTGGAAAATGAAAATGGAAACAAATCTCCAAAATCTGAGATAGATTATCTTAGGCCTCCATAACATGGTCATGTAGCACCTAATGACTCATTGATACCCCCATGCAAACTTTGAGAAATGGACTCCTGAAGATCAGCGATTTTTTTGCCTATTGCACCTTGAGGGACACTTGGCTCCATAGAAATCGGCAATGTTTGAGCCACTTTGCCTCCATGACAGGGTTACTCCTAGCATTCACCCTAAATTTTGGAGTTATTGGTAGAGATGGTTTGATGCCAGGATTAGCGGTTTTCAAGATATGCAATGTTTCAGCTTTCAACTATGCAACATTGCAAGGTTTTGCATGAACCAAGATTTGGTCAAAAAATAAAAATGAAAGTGAATCTCCAAAATCTGAGATAGGTTATCATAGAAATCTGTGACACGGTCTTGTAGCACCTAACAGCTTGTTGATACTCTACATGATCTTTGAGAAATGGACTCCTGAAGATCAGCAATTTTATTGCCTAGTGCACCTTTAGGGACACTTGGCTCCATAGCGGTCAGAAACATTAAAGCCACTTTGCCTCCATGAAAGGGTCATTCCTAGAATTCACCCTAAACTTGAGAGATATTGGCGAAGACGGTTTAATGCCAGGACGAGCGATTTTCAATCTATGCAATATTTCAGCTTTCAACTTCGCAACATAGCAAGTTTTTGCATCAACCGAGACTGGGTCAACAAATAAAAATGAAAGTGAATCTCTAAAATCCAAGATATTTTATCATATGCCACCATGGCATGGTCCTATAGTACCTGACAGCTCATTGATACCCCTCGTGAGCTCTAAGAAATGAACTCCTGAATATCAGCAATTTTGTTGCCTAGCGCACCTTCAGGGACACTTGGCTCCATAGCGATCAAAAATATTCTAGCTACTTTGCCTCCATGACAAGGTCATTTCTATCATTCACTCAACATTCTGGATCTGTTGGCAGAGACGGTTTGATGCCAGGATGAGCGATTTTCCAGATATGCAATGTTTTAGCTTTGAACTGCACAACATTGCAGGTTTTCTCATCAACAGAGATTGATTCAAAAAATTAAAATTAAATTGAATCTCAAAAATCCAAGATAGGTTATCATAGGCCTCCATGACACGGTCCTGTAGCACCTAACAACTCTTTGATACCCCACGCGAGCTCTAAGAAACAGACTCCTAAAGATCGATAATTTTGTTGCCTAGTGCACCTTGAGGGACACTTGGCTCCATAGTAGTCGACAACATTTGATCCACTTTTCCTCTATGAAAGGGTCATTCCTAGCATTCACCCAACATTTTGAAACTATTGGTGGAGATGGTTTGATTCCAGGATGAGCGGTTTTCAAGATATGTAATGTGTCAGCTTTCAACTGCGTAACATAACAAGTTTTTGCATCAACCGAGATTGGGTCGGCAAATGAAAACAAAATTGAATCTCCAAAATTTGAGATAGGTTATCGTAAGCCTCTATGACATAGTCATGTAGCAGTTTATGGCTTGTCAATATCCCATGCGATCTCCAAGAAATAGACTCCTAAAGATTGATAATTTTGTTGACTTGTGGACCTTCAGGGACACTTGGCTCCATAGCGGTCGAAAACATTCAAGACACTTTGCCTCTATGAAAGGGTCATTCCTAGAATTCACCCAACATTTATTAGTATTTGGTGGAGATGGCTCGATGCCAGGATGAGCGATTGTCAAGATATGCAATGTGTCAGCTTTCAACTGTGTAACATTGCACATTTTTGCATCAACTGAGATTGAGTTAGAAAATGAAAATGAAAGTGAATCAATAAAATTAGAGATAGGTTATCATAGACCTCTACGACATGGTCCTGTAGCACCTGACATCTCATTAATACCCACCTGAGCTCTGAGAAACGAACTCCTAAAGATTAGCAATTTTGTTTCCTGGTGCACCTTGAGGAACACTTGGCTCCATAGTGGTTAGCAATGTTTGAGCCACTTCGCCTCTGTGACAAGGTCATTCCTAGCATTCACCTGACATTCTAGAGTTATTGGTGTAGATGGTTTGATTCCAGGATGAGCGGTTTTCAACATATGCAATGTGTCAGCTTTCAAATGCGCAACATTGCAAGTTTTTGCGTCAACTGAGATTGGGTCGACAAATGAAAATGAAAGGGAATCTCCAAAATTTGAGATAGGTTATCATAGGCCTCAATGAGATAGTCTTGTAGCACTTGAAGGATTTTCAATATCCCATGCAATTTCTTAGAAATGGACTCCTAAAAATTGGTAATTTTGTTGACTACCTTCAGGGACACTTGGCTCCATAGTGGTCGACAATGTTTGAGCCACTTCACCTCCGTGACAGGGTCATTCCTAAAATTCACCCAACATTCTAGAGCTATTTGCAGAGATTTTTTGATGCCAACATGAGTGATATTCTTGATTTTTAAATGATTTAAATGTGCGCTTCAATCATTTAAATGATTTTTTTGTAAATATATATATATACAAAGAATCTGCTATCATGAAACATGACAATAAGCTTAACATATATTTCTAGAATTCATTTTGTGAACATTTTTTTTTTAATTAATGATGAAAAATATGTTTACAACTCAGATCATTAGGATCACGAGGAGGAAAGAGCTAAGAAGAGAAAACCTCTGGTATTTCCCCAAAAAATAGAAGAGAAAATTTGTTTTTAAATCTTACAAACTTCCTGTTATATATATGGGATAATACATGAGAAATTTACAATCCACCCAATGTGGATTCAAGGGAATTAATTCCTTTACAAATATATATGTTATATTCACATGCATTCAACTACATTCGACATTACAACATTTTGGATTCACTTTTAGTCCAATGAACCAGCCGAATCTTCCCTACCCTTTATTGTCTCAAGTATTGCCTTGTGGTCTAACTCGCAAACCTTCCAAAGAGTTTTATAGTATGGTTTTCCTCCATATTTGGTCAAATGGACATTTGATGCAATGACAAGGTTGGAATAATGAAGAATCTTCCCATGTGTCTCCCAATCCTTGAACAACCACAACCTAGGGTTCTTCATATAATACCGTCTAAGCCATGTACCAGTTACAACCACTGCTCCTGTAGGGTATTCTAATCCTTCATCATCTGTAACTGAGTGATCCAATTTCTTTTTGGCCTCAACACAATGAAAAAAATAATAATCTGTCCCTTTTTCATTGTCTTCAGGTGCAATAACAACAAAAACATGGTCTATAATGATAGAAGAAACACAAGGAGATTAATTTAATGAGTACTTATGATAAAGTACTAAATTTGAGACTATTTTTGAGTTTCCAATTTACCTGGTTGCACTAGATCTGAAAAACATTCAAATTCAATGGATGATTCAATTTGTGCTAGTTACAATGATGTTGGGGGATGATAGGAGTCATGTGGGCTCAAAATTCATGTAGACCGTTTGTCGACCCATTCCTATGATTCACACCCATCCCAATCTTCATCTGTGCATGATGAACAAAAGCATGACATATGTCATGTGTGGATGATACATGAACTTGTATTAGAGCTTCTAAAAGAGTGTAGCTCACTTGATCTTGTTAATGTACAATAATCCTTGTATGGTGCAATGTTAGTTTCATCCATCAATCAAAAAAATCTATGAACTGTAGACTCACCTTCATTACCTAGACCCATTGTAGCACTACACCACTGGATGATACATTTTGCATATGAAAATGTTGCTTGTTCTTTGTACTATAATTCTTCACGTGCTAAGGCCCTTTTTATACATGCACCTACACCATCGTGCTTTCCCTTTCAATGACCGGCCTCTATAAAATTCCACATATATTGAATACCAGTGTTCGTATGCATCCTTCTCAACCAATAAAACATCTGATAATTCTTGAATTGCGATGCCCAATTGTCTGACCATGTGATGTATCGATGATATGATATGCTCCTATTACTCAAATCACCATAAAATAGATGAAAGCAACTATGTACAAACTCAGTAGAATGTGAATGATCATCTCTTATGTAAAAATGATACTCCCTCAATATTTTCCTATTCTCCTCTATACTGTCAGGTGAATGCATAAATGCTATATGAACAAATTGAGCAACTTGTTGAGAGCTATAATACTTTTCTTGCACCTCATTTTGTGGTTGTAGAGTGTGGTTCTCTGCAAAGTTTAAAACTGAAACAATGGTATCAAGTGGGAATGTGTCCTTGCACAACTTGAATTGCATATCCAACCATTGAGCTCTTTGTACATATGCCTTGCATACTCATACACAATCTTGTCACAAAAAATACTCATGAACTAATACATTGGAATCTTTTCAATTACTAAATCACATCTTTTAATATCCTTTCCATCTTTTAGAGCATATGCGACTGTCTTATATTTTCCAGAATCCACTCTTTCATCCCCAATTGCATGTGTACTCTCCATATGTTGACAAATTAGAAAATGTTGCAAACCACCACAATCTATGCATGTACCATTCAAGCATGCGAGCTTGTAAAATTATTGACCATCTGGTCTTTCACATAAAATTGTAGTAATTGATTCCCTTGAAGATGTAGGTGGGTCATTTATGTTACAATCCAGCAAAACATTGTTAGAATGCAAATCTACGCATATATGCTTATAAACATCAAAATGGTTAGAAAATTAAATATGTACCTATTAGCAAACAGATTTGTCTTTCTACAAATACTCTTTTAAGTTTTACTCTATCACCCTTAAAAAGACAAACTATCTCTAATAGTTGGGTAAGTATCTTTTATGATCAATTCCCTCTGAATTTTGTTATAGGTACAACTCCCTAATATTGATTTTCAATGAAATATGATAACAGTTCAATTGGTTAGCTTTTAACCTGAACGCTTATAAAGGCTGCAATATCATTTTTTGATGATATACTACTAAACAACTGTAAAGGAAATAAAACCGAATAATTAGTGGGAATAAAAACACAGTTACTCCTGTGATTGCATTTCATGAAAAATAAACAACTTCTTAGCTAAAGATAATAGAAGATAGATAAAATCTACAATTCAGATATTATGAACCAACATACATATACATAACAGGATAAACAAGATGCCAACACAGGACACTTCATTTTTGGTTTTCAATTAACACAGATTCGATAAACCTCACTGTAATATATTTTAGAAATTACCGCACAAGCAATTGCATGAAATCTGTTCTTTCCATAGCATTTAATAATTACTATTTGTTCCTTTAACCTTCTCAAAAACAAAACTATTACTATCAAAATCTATTATCTATCAGCAATGAATTTTTTTCCCCAACCCTTTAAAAGTTTCAGTAGCCAAATATATAGTATCAGAGCACCCAGAGGTCTCCTAAAAAACATGACCTCTCAGGAAATTAGTTATATAACTAAACCAGCAGAAAAATGACACAAGTCCTTAAGAGTTTTCATGTTAACCAAGTAAAGACTAAATAACCAAATCTGGTTCCTTGTCCACAGCATGATCCTCGCTCCCCGTTGGACTCCCTTCTTCTTCGGTAACCGATTTGACAGGTTTCCATTCTTTATATTCCTGGACAAGCTCCTTCACGAATGACAGATGCGGGATCTTAGAATTCACTATCTGAGCCATGGAGGTGTCTTTACTCCACTTCAATTTCTTCACCTTTTCTATGACATTGGGCAGCTGATCCACACACACATATAGCATAGATTCAATCCTTGCCATCTGAGTTAAGTCAGAGGCTTTAGGATTAATATTTTCTCTAATAGTCTTTATTGTTGAGTCAAAACCCTCTAGGGTGTCCTTCAATTTTTTCTTTCCATAAAATGATGGATAGGTGATGCAGGAGCATCCTGGGTGTAAGGGCAATCTTGCATCACCCAAAACTATTTCTGTTTTCTTTTCAATAAGGGCTACCTTGTGCAGAGCTGCTATTTATGGAAACTTGCTATTTTTAGTAAGTTGGCCATACGATCTCGAAATGTTTTGATTTTGCATATGGAGGTTCATCTCAGTCATATCAGCTTGCCAGTAAAGTTTCATGGCTAGATCAGGTCTAGTTTTGAAGACATTGAAAATTTTCGGTATTGAAAACAGGGTACAGAAACTTCGAGCTCAGTTTTGAAGGCCTTAGAGGCCCCGGATGAGGTCGAAGCTTGGGCTCAATAATAATCGAGCCGTTGTAGAGTGCTTCGTGGCATTTCCGAAACGGGGTTATAATAGTCAATCAAGTCAACTGGTGATGACTTATGGTCTCCGGAAGTTGGGTCACCTGAAATAGCAGAAAATAACTTTCCTTCAAAATTTTTGGGTTTCAAAAGTTATTTTGAGCCGACTTTGATG
>MU228066.1:573983-589112 GCA_018584345.1 Thuja plicata | reverse complement strand
ACACAACTCTTATTACAAATTATTTTGAAAAAACAATAAACTAACTAAAAAATAACTACCTAACTTTCGGATTTGGCTTTGGTCAAAAATCCAAAACACCTCGTGAAAAGCTAATATTTCTATTGGAGATAGGAAATTGGATTTCCCGAACTGGGTCTTTTTTAGATTTATAAAATTGGACCATCTTTATCCTCTGTCAAAATCATCTTTGTAGCAGGTCTAAATTCCAGCATTTTCTGAAGGCCTCGATTAGTTAGTTCTATTTATTTGTGTCATAAAGCTTCCTTCTTTCGATATTTTCTTTTATGGAGAAATATGCTTCTTGATAATGGATTGGGACTTCTAAATTATCAAAATTTAGGGTACCACCACTCACTAGCAAAGTTTTTATTATCAAAGCTTGTTCTCTCCGTGTAATACTTGAAATCAAAATGACTAAGGTCACTCCCAATACTTATTGCATCTTCAATAGTTAAGCATGACAATTTACCTAGCTGTAATGGGGAAACTTTCTCCCATCCTTCTTCAAGAAGAAAATGTTTAAGCATAGTAGCAAGATGCCTACATACTTCTGCAAGGATAAAACAATCAAAGGCATACCTAGGTAATTTTGTAGGGGAATCTTCAAAACCACCAATTCTAATATAAGAGAACCTAGGAAACTGAATGTAAAAACTCCCAAATCTTGTCGCAAATTGCTGAGCTTATGAACTCATTCTTCTAGCTGAATCCCCAGTCATCTCAAAATAAAGTTTACCCATAAAAGTATCATGTACCCTCTTGTAGTTCTGAATTACATTATCTTTACAAAGAATGGGGAAATACTCAAAAACACACATTCCATCTATCCAAGGCTCATGAATCATCCCATCCCATTTCCTACTACAGGATAGATAGTACATCAGATAAGAAGACATGAAAAAGCTACATCCAATGAGCTTGGAATTGTTCTGTTCTTCTCTCATAGAGTTTGCAATTAATTCGGCCCAATCCAACTTTTGTTTTCCTTCTAAAACAATCTAAACATAACAGAACAACCAATCTAAGAAGAAGAACACCTCAGGTGACCCTCTGACTCTATGCAACATCACCATCACATCACTAATATATAGGTGCACGTGACTTCTATTGAGTTTTTTGGGCGAACGGGAACCTCCCCTCTACACGTTTAATAACCAATGCTTCGCTATTAAGGTACGATTTGCATCTGCATTTGGTTTGAACTTAAAAAGGGACTACACAGAAGAAAAAGAAGAAAAAGTTTGCTCTTGAATTTGGAAAGCTGAAGCAACAATTCCTCTATTTACAGCCATCAAGACCTCGCCATTTCTCTTGAGAATTGATTTAGTTCACTAGTCATAGTTGCAGATACACTCATGGACAAGTTCAGGATAGACTACTGCAGGAGGAAAATAAGCAGCTATGCACAACCCACTACTCAAAATTTCAAGAGAAGGGACATTCTCTTCTACAGACCCAGTGAGCCTATTAACAATTCCTTCTACATCATATCCTTCTAAATCCATTTCTATCACAATGGGATTTTCACATACCAAACTAGACACACTTCCAAACAAATGGAATGCAGACTTCATACTTGCAAGAATAGACTGATAATTGCCACAGAAACTTTCATAAATTTCACAAGATCTTAAATTTAAACATTGTAGGAATTGCAGCCTGACTTACCTTAATCACTGTAGAAAACTCTGCAACTGGAGCTCCAAAAACCCTTACCTTCAATCTTCATGCAAACAGACAGCGACAACATTTCAAAAATAATGAATGCTAAGAAGGGTTTTAAATAAGAAATACCATGGATTTGACAATTAATTTTCCGTCATTAAGGCAATAAAAGCTCAGAGAATGAAGTGACCATTCACACACGCAATCATTTAATGCCACTTGCACAAAATGTTATGCCACATGAATTCCTCATAAATTTGACAACTCAGACACGCATAACCGCTGCCAATACCTTTCTTCATTAAAAGCCTTCTCTAGGTAGGGCCCACAACTGAGTGACGACGGTAGTCCTTTTCGTTTGCTAGGTGTCACTTTTCAAAATCATTGAACACTCTTGAACATAGATGAACTAAGTTCAAGGGTGTTCTTATGTGTTCACCACTTTTCAAGTCAGTTCCTATTTTAATCTCCCACCTTCATCCTTAAACTGAATATCCCATGCTTAGTCGCTGATTCCCAACTTCGATCAATTAAAAATTCTGTACACCGTGATCATGAGACCCATTTTTAGTGATGAATTTATTCACCTGCTATCCCTTCATAAAAATTATAAACGAGCTTGAACACTCTTGAACACTCATGAACTAAGTTCAAGGTTGTTCAAGTATGTTCAAACCTGTTCAAACCTTTTCAAGAAACATGTTAGCAAATGATTTTTCTAATTCCAAAAACATAGATAGAACACAGGGTTGACACTTTTGCTGAGAATTTGAACATGAGGACTTAAGCAGCTTTGAGATTCACAAAAATAACATGGCGACTCTAGAAATCAAATACAAGGACAACGACTAAAACTTGGACTAACATCGGCTCTGACTGGGGACTAACTTTTCTCAAAAGTCAGAGAACTCAAAAACTCTGGTTTCACAAACTACTACAAAGGGCTCAGAAAAACACACAAGAAAGGAAAGACACACAACCTTAAAGCAAACTAAAACTAATATATACAATAGGACACAGGGACCCAAACTAGAGCTTCAACAATTTGAGATCTTGTCCATTATAGGAAAATGGTAAGATCGTTCCATCTGGGTATGCTAGCTTAAAAGCATTGGTTCCTAATTCTTCAGTAATAACAAAGGGCCCTTTCCAAATTGATTTAAATTTACTGTGGGTGCCTTTCAAAGCTTTGCTTTTGTCCCATAATAAGACCTCATATGCTTTCATAAAACTTCTGGGTCTCGCCTTCCTGTCAAATATACTTTGCACTCTGGCCTGATGTTTAGTAATTTTATCAACCAAAGCCTCTCCTTCTTCTTCTAGCATATGAAAATACATGATCCTTTTCTCCAAAGAGTCTTTAAATGTTTGGTTTTCAATGGCCATTTGCAGTTTAGCTACTAAAAGTTCCAAAGGAACTGAGACTTGTGCACCTATCCCGTACACCAATTCAAAGGGTGCCATGCCGATTGCTCTCTTGGGAGTAATTCTATCAGCCCAAAGGGCTTCATAAAGCTTCTTGTGCCAATTCTTACCACTATCATCCACCAAATTTTTCATGATCATTATCAATTTTTTATTACTCGACTTGGCCTGCCCACTTCCCTAGGGGAAATAATCTAATGAATGAGCCAGAGAGATACGGTGATCAAAATAGAAAAGGGAAAGCTCCTGCGAAGAGAAGTAAGTAGCATTATCGGCTACAACTCTCTGAGGTACTCCAAAATGTACCAAAATATTATCTTTTAAGAAATCACACACCACCTGAGAATTAGCCTTCTTAGTTGGAATGACCTCGACCCACTTAGTGAAATAGTCAGTCGTTGTTAGGATGTAAGTATGACCTACACTTGATTGTGGATTAACAAGACCAATAAAATCAATTCCCCACTTCTTGAACGGTTCACTTACCACAACTGGTTTCAAAGGAAAAGCAGCTAATTGGGGTCTTCCAGAGAATAACTAGCATTTTTCACAGTTCTTGACGAATGCATAAGCATCCTTGAACATTCCTGGCTAGTAGAAACCAATTTGAAGAATTTTGAATGTTGTCATAGTAGATGAGAAATGACCTCCACAGGCCTCTTCATGAAAAGTTTTAAGCAACTGTAACTGCTGACTTTTATCCACACATCTTACAAATGTACCATCAAGGCCTCTTTTATACAATACACCCTACCATATTACATATTTCATAGCTTGAAGTCTCAAAGTTTGTCTCTCCTTAGGCATCATTCTTTGTGGACATTCTCCATAATTCAGGAAATAAGCAGTCACAGAACCAGGAATCTGTCAAACTGACTAGCAATACTTGAGATGTTTCACATTCTAGATTTTCATGTTGGCTTACATTTTCTGCAATAAATCTACATAGCCCCCTTCCCCTGACAAGTTTGGTGGGTTTTATTGTCAATTAATATTCTTGAATATTTATCACCCATGATTCTCTCTTGTTCATGGTTATTTCTTGTTGTGTGAGAAGCACTTTCACTGTTGAATCAGGGACAAATACTATGGAATGAGAATGAAGGATATAGAATCTAAACTGCTTAACTGATTTCACTACAGCAAAGGCTTGTTTCTCTATGGGGAAATATTTTAGTTCATGTTTTTTTAACAGTGTACTCATGAAAGCGATGGGTGCCTCATTCCCTGAAACATCTTTCTGGGTTAGAATTCCTGACAAAGCGTGATCAAAAGCATAACAATAAATGATGAAATCTTTTTTGCAGTCAAGGTAAACTAGAGTTAGGGCATTTGCTACAACAATTTTGATCACACCTAAAGCTTTTCTACCTTCTTCTGTCCATTTAAAGGGATGTTTTTCACTCATCATTCCCACAATGTGTCTGGTTAATTCAAAAAAATCTAGGATAAAAGCTCTCAAGAAGTTAATCTGACTGAAGAAAGATTTGACTCCTATTCTAGTTGAAGGAAGACTGATTTGCTGAATTGCCTTTACTCTTTCAGGACGATCTTAATCCCTTATTTGGATACAATATGTCCCAACAACTTCCCTTCAGTCACACCAATAACTAATTTTTTAGGATTAAGTGATATGCCATGGTCTCTGCACCTCTGTAGGACTGATTTGAGATCTCTAACATGATGTTTCCTTCTTTTGGAGTACATAGTCAAATCATCAAGGTAAATTACTATAATTCTATTTTTAAGATCAGTAAAGGAAGAATCCATTTCCCTTTGGAAAGTTTCCCCCGCATTAATCAAGCCAAAGGGCATTCTATTATAGGAAAATGTTCCCCATGGCATGGTAAAAGTAGTCTTCTATTTATCTTCATCAGACACACTCACTTGATTATATCCAGAAAACCCATCAAGTAGAGACATCATTTTTGATACGGCAACTACCTGTAAAACATGTTCCATCTTGGGCAGGGCATAGTTATCCTTTAGACTGGCCTGGTTTAAATTTTGGAAATCTACACATATCCTTATTTTTCCATTCTTTTTCTGATAGGGACAATATTTTCTATCCAAGTTGAGAGATGAATAGGGTAGATGATTCTGGCTTTTAGCATCTTGTCAACTTCTTTTAGAATCACTTCAAAAACTTTAAGATTGTAACTTTGAAGTTTTTGTCTAAAGGGCTTTGATTCAAGTTTAAGAGGGATATGATGGCTGAATTTCCCTCTCCAAAAATCTTTAAGATCACTATAATCCCAAGCAAAAACATCCGTGTAGGCTGTCAACAAGATTTGAAAGTTTTTCTTCTCTTGAACAGATAGAGTCTTACCTACAGATATCCACCTAGGTTCGACTGTAGTACCAATATTCACCTTGCCATATTATTTTGGCACATCTGACTGAGGATTTTTCCTTGAAATGAAACTATCATCTTTTTGAGAAAACAAGTTTTCTAAGGAAACCAAACCTTTGGGAATTTTGTTTCTCTTCAAATAGACAACTTCTTCTTCCAGTAAGAACTCAGAATTAGAATTTTCACCATCTTCATTCATTCCTTCAAAGTAGGTGGATGAGAAAAATTCTATACATGCCATGAAATCCTTAATTTGGGCATCATCTTCCAAAACTTGTAGATGTTCAATGTTATCCGGGACAACAGGTCTATATATCATCTCAACCCTATATGTGTCTATTTTAATGTCTGGGTGAGGGAGTAGTAGCGACACTGATATAGATAGGGAATGAGCTCTTGTATTGAGACTCCTGGGAATGGCTTCTATGGAAAAGGCTTCAAAAGAATTAACTCCATCCCACACTAAGTTTCTGTAATGTTTTAGGCATTCATTTTTTACTGTAAATTGACCCTTCACTTGTTTAACAATTAGTTTAGCATCACCTTTCACAGCAAGTGCCTTGATTCCTAGTGTCTTTGCCTCTCGCAACCCTAATAACAGAGCCTCATATTCAGTGGTATTATTAGTATTTTTAAAATCTAATTTGAAAGAGAAAGGGATATATTGATCATCTGGGTCTTTAAAGACTACACCAGCCCCTGAGCCTGCATTAGCACAACTACCATCAAACTCCATCAACCAATTTTTCTCCTCTTCACCAAAGTCTACACAAATAGGAGGGGCTTCATCTGAGAGAATCATGTAATTGCCAAACTCATAGTCTTGGAATAGAATTTGTGCCTTAGGATCATCGGATGGGATTACAATGTATTTATTTTTAGCTTCAAGTTCCAGTTTGATCTTTTTCTTTCCAAAAGGGATAATAGCTTCTGACCAATCCATCTTTATTTCTCCACCCATGTCTCTGCAAAAAGTTTTGCTCAATAGCATCCCATATCTTGCAGGTATATCTACTACTAAAATGGTTAATTTGAGTCTCTTATTGGGATAAGTGGCTAAAATAGCTTGGGCATCTTTAACTTGACCTATTAAGGGCACCTATTTCCCATCCATAGAATAGCACCTCCCAAAAGTTTTAGTCATGGTTAAACCTAAAGCTTTGGCAACAAATCATGGCATAATGTTATTAGAGGCACCTGAGTCTATAATGCAATTACTCATTTGAAGATCGTTAAGGAGTAGAGAAATATAAAAGGGGTTGGGCTTCCTAATTTCATCAACTTCACATTTCAATTTTGAGGTAGGAGTGGTAGCAGCGTCACTCTAATTCATAATAAATGGTGAAACAACTGCGGGAGAGTCAGCTGGGTCATCCATTTGACTTATAGTGCACTGATTAGATTGAGATGGATTTGATACATTTCCCTTGATGTACTTGACCAACTTATCAAGTTCTTTGGGATTTAATCTCAGATATTTAGCAGGAGAGATTTGGATAGCAGAAGACTTGCAAAATTCTACAATATCAAAGAGGACGTGCTAGAATATTTTTGTACAACCTTAACATCAAGAGTCTGAGGACTGGGGGAAGAAGAATTACTTACAGGATCTCAGGTCTTGCACAAAGTTCCAGATGATGTTGGAGTACTCTTTGAAAACTTTTGATTTCGAGTGAGCATGGCACAAGCGGAATCCTCAAGGGTGACCAGAATATCTCCTCTTTCTTAGTCAGATTCGTATTCTAAAAAGTATGAGCCAGAGTCGCCAGGTCTGTCTTCAGGGACTTCTTCTATCGTACATTCTCCTAATACATCTTTTGTGGCTTCCATTTGTACGTGTCTTTGCATATCTAGGCAAGAATTACCATCATGATCCATTGTCAAGTGAAAAGAACACATGATAGCCTCTTTTGGTGAAGCTTCCAGGGACAATCTTGGTTGATTAGAAGGCAACAAAGGGGTTTTTTTGTGCCATTGATTAGGCTGCTTTCGACAGATATCTTGATAAGGGGAAGGAAATGAAGATCCTTTCTTTGGTAACTGCCTCTTCAAGGCAATTACATTATTCATGAGTCTCTAAACAACTGGATCTGTAGGAGCAGAAGTAGAAGGTTGAGAGTGAGAAGTCTGTATGTCTTTTCTCCATTTCCTAGATATAATAAGATCATCTTCTAACTCAGTGGCCTGTCCTTGGGCAATAGCTAAATTAGTTGGTCTACTCCTTAAGTGAAAACCTATGTCTGGGGGCATAGAGTTTACAAAGAAACATTGTTTATTTTTTGGGGTCAGTCTTTTGGCAGTAGGAATTATGTGAATAACTTTGTTATATCTAGCCACATAGTCTCTCATTGGCTCATGAATTTCTTTCTTCATTTGCGTAAATTGTTCTAGCAGGGAATGTTCATCATCAACCCCTTTAAAATGTCCTTCAAATGTGATCTTCATTGTTTGCCAGTTTGTGATAGACCTAGCAGGAAAGTAACCAAACCATTCTGCAGCTCCCTCTAAGAGGGATTGTGCAAAGAGCCTAATGGCTACATCTTCATGTTACACTGCCAAAATGGTAGTAGCTACATTGAATGCATTCAAGTGCTCATCTACCGAGACTTTTCCATCTCCAAAAAATTTAGGCAAGACTTCTTTAATACCTTTAGGGAGAGGATGATGAGCTCCCAAATTTAAAGGACCAACTGTTGCACCCCATGGTTGAGCCATGACTGCACTTGGAAAGATTTTTACTAGTGGTGGTTCTTGAATACCAGACAAAGTCAAGGCTTTCCAGACACTAGAGGATGGGGAAGTATTTGAAGAGGCTTTAGGAGGGGAAGTAGGTCTACTCTTGGCTTTGGACTTTGAAATGTAAGAGGTTGAAAAGTGAAGGTTTTGAAAACTCTCATAAAAATTATCAAAAATGTCCTCCTTCCCCTGGGACCTGGTATATGGTCAAGAATCTAGTATTATATTCTTTTACTTCCTTTGAGCAACTCTGTCAATGATTTGTGCCTCTTGAGAAATTGGGAGCCCCCTTAGCCACTCTCCTATATCTTCCTCTTCTTCTAAAACTAAGAGAACTTGTTGATACTGGTGATAGCTGGTCTTTAAATTCCAAGCAATAGTGTTCAGATCAGAAATTATATCCTCTTGGGTATTTTAGAAATTAAGATCTGGTTGAATGACAGGAGGTTGCTCCTCCTGGTTTGGTATCACCACAGCTGGTAGGACCATATCTTGTTCATAAAAGAAATCATTTAAAAATAGGTCTACACTGTGAGTGCTCCCCAGTAGAGTCGCCAAAAATCTATTAGCGAACAGATTTGTCTTTCTACAAATACTCTTTTAAGTTTTACTCTATCACCCTTAAAAAGACAAACTATCTCTAACAGTTGGGTAAGTATCTTTTATGATCACTTCCCTCTAAATTTTGTTACAGGTACAACTCCCTAATATTGATTTTCAAGGAAATGTGATAACAGTTCAATTGGTTAGCTTTCAACCCGAAAGCTTATAAAGGCTGCAATATCATTCTTTGATGATATGCTACTAAACAACTGTAAAGGAAATAAAACTGGATAATGAGTGGGAAGAAAAACATAGTTACTCCCGCGATTGCATTTCATGAAAAATAAACAACTTCTCAGCTAAAGATAACAGAAGATAGATAAAATCTAGAATTCAGATATTATGAACCAATAGACATATACATAACAGGATAAACAAGATGTCAACACAGGACACTTCACTTTTGGTTTTCAAATAACACAGATTCGATAAACCTCAGTGTAATATATTTCAAAAATTACTGCATAGGCAATTGCATGAAATCTGTTCTTTCCATAACATTCAATAATTACTATATGTTTGGAAGGATTTAACCTCCTCAAAAAAAAAACTATTACTATCAAAATCTATTATCTATCAGCAATGAGTTTTTTCCCCCAACCATTTAAAAGATTTAGCAGCCAAATATATAGTATCAGAGCACTGAGAGGTCTCCCAAAAAACATGACCTCTCAGGCAATTAGTTATATAACTAAACCAGTAGAAAAAGGATACATGTCCTTAAGATTTTTCATGTTAACCAAGTAAAGACTAAATAACCAAATCTGGTTCCTAGTCCACAACATGATCCTCGCTCCCCACTAGACTCCCTTCTTCTTCGGTAACTGATTGGACAGGTTTCCATTCTTTATATGCCTAGACCAGCTCCTTCGTGAATGATAGATGCAGGATCTTAAAATTCACTATCCAAGCCATGGAGGCGTCTTTACTCCACTTCAATTTCTTCACCTTTTCTATGACATTGGGCAGCTGATCCACACACAGATATAGCATAGATTCAATCCTTGCCATCTGAGTTAAGTCATAGGCTTTAGGATTAATATTTTCTCTGATAGTCTTTATTGCCAAGTCAAAATCCTCCAGGGCATCCTTCAATTCTTTCTTGCCATAAACTGATGGATAGGTATAAGTGAAATTGATCACTTTCAACTCATGCAGGGCCACCTTTCAAATCTACTTAACTTCAGACTCATACTCTTTGTTTTCTGTCACGGTGCTCCTTATTAGAGTGATGCACCAACTGATGTTCTTCCTGAGGATGAAGAAAATGGATTCTTCAGCACCTTTTAGGGACTATTCTGTACACAATTTGTTGAAACCATGCCTCTCTATCTCCATAAACTTTGTCATCGCCGACACCCAATTTTTCTCCTCTCCATCCCAGACCTAGCGTTGGGCTTGCAATTCTCCTATTACAGTATCTGTGTCATGAGGAACTAAGTGAGAATCCTTGATGTATTATCTACCATTGTTAAGAACTTGCGACATCCACTCATCAACAAAGGAGAGTAGTGTTCGACCCCTCTGAACTTGATTCAGCAGTGTTTTGCTTTCTGCCGAGTTTGGGTTGAACACCTATGATGATTGTGTCAGTGGGGTGGTGTCAAAGTTGTAGAAAGTATTTATGATCTAAGAGAGTGAGACTATGGTTTGCTTCAGTTCCTTCTTTTCCTTACTATCCTGCCATGATGTTATCAACATTTGTTGGGCTGTCTCTTTGAAAAGGTGATTCTTTCCCGCTCTATCCATAGTCCCTAATTCAATTTTAGTGACTTCAAAATCTTTGATTGCAACATGATGTTTCTCTTCCTTCGGTCTGTAGGTGGATTCTTTGGCTATCCACTTCCCAGTTTTAGTATCAGCAAACATTTGTGCTATACTTTTAACTTTCTTATCCTTAGGAGTCTTTTGAGCATATTTATTGACTATATCTTGCACTGGAATAGATACCAGAATCAAGCTCCATTTCTTATTCACTGAAGAGGTTAACCATCTTTATGTATCACTTGTTGTTGTTGATTGGGCACCAGTCTTAGCAGGGGTATTCATTAAATCTAGAGTCACATCATCAAGATTGAAGAGATCTTTTCTGATTTGCTCATCTTCCCCAATTTGGTAATTTAAATCCCCAAAATTTTCATCCTCCAAATTAACTATTTCTATATTCTCTTGAGTCATCTTTCCCTTTTACTGCGATCGAGATCTCGATCTGGTAATGTGCCAAGGTGAGGCCACAGGGGAAAGTTATGCAACAGATTTCTTCCTGCTATCCTTATTCCGCTGCTTATCTGATGAACCTACATTACCAGATGGTTTATGAGGAGTAGAAAAAGAGGGGGAGGAAAAAAAAATTGAATTTTTAACTCCAATTGATTTATGACTAGACTGTTCTCTTTTTCTCTGCAGCCATTCTTCGGTTAATTTGAGTACACGCTATGTCCTGCACTTAATGTCGTCTTCCTCCTCTCTTGACCAGTCAATATCTAACTCTTCATTATCCAGGAGCCTTTTGTAACTGGGTTCAACTAAGTCAAAACCATCATCTGTCACCCCTTCTATGTTGAAATGCAATCTCATGGACAGGATTTGAGATATGCAAAGTCTACCGTGACCTCTGTTCATAACTTGGGACTCATTTGCACAATCTTCCCAGAAATCCTCTAGATGGGGAACTAGAAACATATGATATCTAAGGCCTAGATTCCCACTAGAAAAATTTTTATTATCAGATCCTGTTCTCTCCATGTAATACTTGAAATCAAAATGACTAAGGTCACTCACAATACTTATTGCATCTTCAATAGTTAAGCATGAAAATTTACCTAGTTGTAATGGGAAAACTTTCTCCCATCCTTCTTCGGGAAGAAAATGTTTAAGCATAGTAGCAAGCTCCCTACAGACTTCTACAAGGATAAAACAATCAAAGGCATGCCTAGGTAATTTTGTAGGGGAATCTTCAAAACCACCAATTCTAATATAAGAGAACCTAGGGAACTGAATGTAAAAACTCCCAAATCTTGTCACAAGTTGTTGAACTTCTGAACTCATTCTTCTGGTTGAATCCCCAGTCATCTCAAAACAAAGTTTACCCATAAAAGTATCATGTACCCTCCTATAGTTCTGAATTACATTGTCTCTACAAAGAATGGGGAAATACTCAAAAACACACATTCCATCTATCCAAGGCTCATGAATCATCCCATTCGATTTCCTACTACAGGCTAGACAGTACATCATATAAGAAGACATTAAAAAGATACATCCAATGAGTTTGGAATTGTTCAGTTTTTCTCTTATAGAGTCTGCAATTAATTCAGCCCAATCCAACTTATGTTTTCCTTCTAAAACAATCTGAACCTAACAGAACAACCAATCTAAGAAGAAGAATGCCTCAGGTGACCCTCTGACTCTATGCAACATCACCATCACATCACTAATATACGGGTGCACATGACTTCTGTTGAGATTTTTTGGCAAATGGGAACCTCCCCTCTGGGCGTTTAATAACCAATGCTTGGCTATTGAGGTACGATTTGCATCTGCATTTGGTTTGAACTTAACAAGGGACTGTGCAGGAGAAAAAGCAGAAAAAGTTCACTCTTAAATTTGGAAAGCTGAAGCAACAATTCCTCTGTTTAAAGCCATCAAGACCTCACCATTTCTCTTAAGAATTTATTTGTTTCGCTAGTCATTGTTGCAGATACACTCATGGACAAGTTCAGGACAGACTACTGCAGGAGGAAAACAAGCAGCTATGCACAACCCACTACTCAAAATTTCAAGAGAAGGGACATTCTCTTCTACAGACCCAGTGAGTCTGTCAGAAATTCCTTCTACATCATATTCTTCTAAATCCATGTCTGTCACAATGGGATTTTCACATACCAGACTAGACACACTTCCAAAAAAATGGAATGCAGACTTCATACTTGCAAGAACAGACTGATAATTGTCACAGAAACTTCCATAAATTTCACAAGCTCTTAAATTTAAATACTGTAGGAATTGCACCCTGACTTACCTTAATCACTGTTGAAAACTCTACAATTGGATCTCCAAAAACCCTTACCTTCAATCTTCACGCATACAGATAGCGACAGAATTTCAAAAATAATAAATGCTAAGAAGGGTTTTAAATAAGAAATACCATGGATTTGATAATTAATTGCCCATCATTAAGGCAATAAAATATCAGAGAATAAAGTGACTGTTCATAGACGCAATCATTTAATGCCACTTGCACAAACTTTTATGCCACATGAAATCCTCTTAAATTTGACAGCTCAAACACGCATAACCGTTGCCAATACCTTTCTTCATTAAAAGCCTTTTCTAGGAAGGGCCCACAACTGAGTGACGACGGTAGTCCTTTCCTTTTTCCAGGTGTCACTTTTCAATATCATTGAACACTCTTGAACACATATGAAATAAGTTCAAGGGTGTTCTTATGTATTCACCATTGTTCAAGTCAGTTCCTGTTTTAATCTCCCACCTTCATCCTTAAACTGAATATCCCATGCTTAGTCTTTGATTCTCAACTTCGATCAATTAAAAATTATGCACACCACGATCATGAGACCCCTTTTTAGTGATGACTTTATTCACCTTCTATCCCTTCATAAAAATTATGAACGAGCTTGAACACTCTTGAACACTCATGAACTAAGTTCAAGGTTGTTCAAGTATGTTCAAACCTGTTCAAGAAACATGCTAGCAAATGGATTTTCTAATTCCACAAACACAGATGGAACATAGGGTTGACACTTTTGCTAAGAATTTGAACATGAGGACTCAAGCAGCTTTGAGATTCACAAAAATAACATGGTGACTCTAGAAATCAAATACAAGGACAAGGACTAAAACTTGGACTAACAGTACCCTACAACAACAAGTTGTGCGTGTGTGATTTTTCTTCACATAAAAAGGTTTAGCCCTTTCAAAATATCTTTGACTAATTTTAATTTGAGCATACGTATGTATAAATTTTCCAAAGAATTATGTCTGAGTTGAATCCAAAAAATGTTTTAGATGTGGAATGCGGATTCGACTACCAATCCTCCTTCCTACAACATCTCGTTGATTGGGAGATACTTGTGTTTTATTCTTCCAAAAGTCTTCAATCATGGATTTTAAAGCTTCAACAATTGATTTATCCTTCCGTAGTAGTTTACCACAAAATGCCCATAACTCATTGTTATTTGGAGCTTCCACTCTTTGACGCCTTCCTACAACTCTCATTAGAGACTTTCTACTTATTTTTAATGCTTTTCTTGTCTTTCTAATGAGTCAAGATTTATTCATTTGAGTAGTTACTATTGTTGATGTAAGTACACGTCGTGTGACATTACTATCTTTTGTGCGTGATGTAGAACCCAAACTCTCATATGTAGTCATTAGATTCTTTACAATAGATTTTTCACTTGACTCATCCATCGTTCTTAGCCCAAGAATATTCATGATGGACCTAAATTGTAGATTTCTCATCATTTGAATAAATAGTTGACATCTTCCTATCATATTTAAATTCTCAAAAAATAATCTCCAAATACAGATAGCATATCTTTGACAAGTATGCTTGGAATCTTGTCAGGCATTTGTTGCAAAATGTTACTATCAATATCAATCAAATATTTTGTCTTTCTATAAACAATTCTAGGAGGTGTTTTCAACTATTGAGTGACCTCAACATTACAAACATCAACAACATTATGTATCAATTGTGTACCTTCAACCGAAAATGGTGTGCCTTCAAATTGAGATGTGAAAGATGGATCCTCACCAACTTGAGATGTTAATGGTGTGCCTTCAACATGACACGATGTTGTGCCTACACCTTTAGATGTAGATAATGGTGTGCCTTCAACATGATACAATGGTGTGCCTTCAAGATTCAATACAAGGGTGTGTCTCCAACATTGGATGGTGGTGTCTCTTCAACTTGGGAACTAATAGATGATGTGCCCACATCTTCATAATTCAATTATCTTGTTGCACACAAGTTTCTCATACATTACCTTTTTGTTTCCAATTCCTATTCTCTCTTACTTTCTATTTATGTTTCATGTTCCTCATCCGAAGGTAAATCTTTTTCTATGGTGTGTAATTTTTTGTGTTCATGAAGTTGTCTCATTCTTTCCCTTTTCTTCTCTTTGTCTCTTTCATGTTCTTTTGGTGTTAGATTCTTTGCTCATTTCTTTGACATGATGATGATTTCTACATATGAATTCATTACAATTTTCAAATTATTATATCAATCTATTACAAGAAGTAAAACTTTATAATATCAATCTAAATTATATTAACTCAAAATATAATAGAAATGTATG
>MU228066.1:538295-573596 GCA_018584345.1 Thuja plicata | reverse complement strand
AGAGAGAGAGAGAGAGAGAGAGAGAGAGAGAGAGAGAGAGAGAGAGAGAGGAAAAATAATGTCCATAATTTTTAATATAATCTAAGAAAAAGAAATCAATAATCTAAGAAGCGCAAACAAGTACAAAATGAAAAATCTATTACCAATTATAATCCCGGGGTCATCAATTTGATTAATCATGCTAACCAAGGTTTCCTTTTGCAGGGATTGAATGAAAGACTAAAGAATCACAATGAAACCCATCACAAGAAACCATTTCAGAAGATAAACTTGGAAGGAAGTACATCTTTCAAAGGTTTGACTATAGAAGATGATATGATTTTTTGTTTACCATGCCATGTTAAAGGATTGGTTGGCTTTGGAGTTCTAGGTCACCCTGTCGATCGATGATAGAAGTTTAAAAAGTTTGTGCAAGGAACCCCCCCCCCCTCCCCTAATTTTACTTTGAAAAAGTGTTTAATACACTAAGGGGAGTATGGGAAAAAATATCCCGATATCTCCATAATACTAAACCAGAATTTGTGGATTCTAAGTACTTTTCACTTTCTAGTAGAAAATGTGGCTACGTGCATAACCTTCCTATTGATAATCATTTTTAGATTTTACCTTTGCCACCAATGACAAATGAAGAGGCATTTCTTGAATATCAAATGTATTGGCCATCATGGGATAAGCAAATTGAACTAAACTGCATAAAAATAGCGGTAGAAAAGATTCCATTATGTGATAGACTTAGGGATATTGTCAAGCTTTCTAATGGAGAACCCACCCCTGAAGAGTAGGCTATTGTACTTTGACAATGTAAAAAGTGGAGCTTGGTATGGGTTTTTCTAGATTAGTTGGCTCCGCTAGAACCTCATGAAATGGAGTGTGTGTTAGGATATGATGTGGGCCACACACATATCGGTTCTTTTAGGATAGAGATTATATGATCCCTTGGAAATGCTTTTGTTACCCAAATTTTCCCATCCTTTGAAATTTGGCCATCCTCTGTGTTTTCCCGCCCAAAAATGGCTAAGCCTTTTCAAAAAATTTTACTCTTGTCTCACCGCGCAGTCGCGATGGAGTTATGTTTAAGTCATTAAGTTGTGCGAGTGCGTGACGAGCTACCAATCGCAGTCATCGCACAATCATGATCTATTCTTGCCCAAGTCTGATCCATTCTCAACTGAGCGACGAGCTGAGGAAATGCGTTATCGCGCAGTCACGAGTTGTTTCTAAGTTGTCATGTTGGGGCCGCGGGTCGGCGACGAGCTGAAAGAGCAAAATGGTCGTGCAGTCACCGAGCAGTTCAGGTAAGGATAAAGGGGCTCGTGAGTGCACGACGAGCAGAATGAAAAGGGTTCATTGCTCAGTCGCCAATGTTTTTAGGACATCAGAGATCAGCTTGCGACTGAGCGATTGAAAAATGAAAAGGCCTCGTCGCTCACTCGTCAAGAAAATAACATAAAGAAGAAATGGCTCACGAGTGCGCGACCAAATGAAGAGTAGACATTGTCGTGCAGTCGCTGGACAAGGAAAAGTAAAGAAGAGCAGCTCGCGACTGCGCGACCAATAAAGGATAGCTGCTCGTCGCGTGATCGCAGAACATTTAAGGGCATGCTCAGTTTTTCAGCGACTTAGCGGTGGCTGTCTGATGCAAAGTTCAGAGGATCTAACGGTGGTCACGTGGTCGGGTGATAAAAGTGCCCTATGTAAAAAAGTACTCCCGACTCAGCGCCTTGGAGTAGTCGCAGGGTCGCTAGAAAGATTAAAGGTACATGCTGACTGATAAGAGGGATTCCCCGACTTGGCGACTAAGTGTTGTCGCATGGTCTCGAGATGGAGGGATAGCATCTGGCAATCAGGCGACAAGCCGTGACGATTTAGGGTGACAGTTAGTAGCAGAGTCGCCAGAAGAAAGGTGAGTTAAGTAAAGTTCTTCGTGACTTCGAGATTTCACAGTCGCCTTGTCGCTGGATCTAGGCTCGAGTTAAACAGAGGTAAGAAGTGCTTTGTCGCCAAGTTTGGAGATTTAACTATGGTTAAGGTCTGATGCTCGCGACAAGGAGACCAACGGTCAGTCGCGTTGTCGCTAGACTTTGAATTTGAATGTTTGGCGGCAGATTTGGCATTGTGAACGCTCGATAGCCATGGTTTCTCTGTGCTCGTGTTCCAGAATTGATCAGAGAGGTTTCAATTGCAAAAGGCCGTGCACAGAGAGTCTGTTGATCCCTGGAATAGATTTGTTCGACGTCGGTGGAGAAACAGAAGATTCAGGGGCGTGGAAAATGATACGAAGCCCAATCACGAAGTTATTGCTCTCCAGGTGCAGTTGGCAAAAGGACATGGTCATGATCGATGGCCCATTGATGAGAATTTGAGCGGCGGTCGTCAGGGGTCACTTCCCGTCCTGGGGGACTGTGATCAGTTGGTGAGCATTCATGACAGAGACTTAGTTGCTGAGTATTGCTGATGGACCTGGGTTGCGTGTCTGCGGGCATGATCCAGTATAGGGATGGGTGCAAGTTAGAAAATCTGATCTAATTGATTCACTTGGTGCACATTTATGGCCAGATTAGATTTTTGTCCTAGGGTCAATTATTCTATTGTAAATCTGTAACCCTAGTTAGGTTTTTTGAGACTCCTGCCTGCGTGCATGGGAGTATTTAAAGTTTTTTGAGAGCCTTAGTGCTCAGGAGTTGACATTTTGTAAAAAGAATTCGTTCTTTCTAGGAGTTATCTGAGGCATTCTTTCTTCCCTCTGGCTTTTACATTCTGTAATCTTCTCATTGATCATGCAAGCTGTTGGAAGTACTTTGTGATAATCTTTCATATCCCTATGCTTCCTGATTTGTGTTATCTCTTATTGGATCGAAGCTTATGAATGTTATTAATGGACATTGGGGTTCCTAGTTCCTCTCATTTTCTGCAAGTCTGTGTGTTATTGTGTTTGATCTGATTTAGATGTTTTGTGGGTATACTTCAGCCCCTAGCAGTCTTGTCTCATTCCTACACCTGGTTGTAGAGAAGGATGTTTGTTTGCAGGTCATAGATCGAGTCTTTTGTTCAGGCCTTCCTATGAAATACTTATGCAAGCCTATCTAGTGAGTTGTAACTTATTAGACCTGATTCCTCCATTACTTTCATTCCTCTATAATGAGATCCAAGCCCTAATTTCGGTGCATCACCTAGTAGGTAGTTTGCTTTCAGTCATTTCCCTTTCATGCAATCCTTCTATCCCTTTCCCTAAAAAGATTTACTTTCCTGTTTAAGAAGCAAATTAAGGTGATTATCCAAGAGGAACCAGCCTAGAACCTGGAGGTCTCATCTCGGTTAGCATAAGGTCCCACAACCTTGAGATGATTCCCATGTTATACTAGATTATCAAGACCAAGAGAGCTTGAGATCAGAGGCGCAAATTCAGTGTATAACAGCTTTCCAGGTAGAAATGATAGGATACCACCTTTCTATTTTGAAGTCTATTTATCCAAAAGGGATAAATGTCCTTTCTCTGTTCTCTAGAATTGGGGGTGCAGAAGTTGCTTTGCATCGTTTGGGTATTATACTCAATTATGTTGTATCTGCAAAAATTTGCAAACAAACAAGCTTATTCTTAGAAGATGGTGAGAAAAATCATATCAAAAGGGTAAACTGATTGAGGTGGAGGATGAGAAGGATCTAAAAATAGAAAGACTTGATGAAATGATTAATTCAATTAGAGGTTTTGATCTCATAATAGGTGGGAGCCCCTGTAATAATTTGTCAGGCATCAATAGGTGCACTAGGCATGGACTAGATGGAAATCAATCTTCTATTTTCTATGAATTCCCAAGGATTTTTAATTATGTAAGGGGTGTGCAATGCATTCGAGCCTAACTTGACACGATATTTTTGGTATGCACAATATGCTTATTGCATGTAGATTCTCTATGAAGAGACCTTTCTTACTACCCTGGGTCTCATGACATGTTTGTCCAATTTTCTCTTTTTATTTTCTCTAACTCAAAGCTGGAGAGCTAAGTAGGATTGCAACATGAAGTCGTGGAAAACAATGGAAAACAACCAAGGAATTCTCGAAGACTATTTGTATAATTCTCAGAGAGAGAGAGAGAGAGAGAGAGCAATGTTTGAATACTTGTTTCCCTTCTAGATTAACATGCATACCTAACAATGAAAGACTAAAGATAATGTATATTACTCTAGTGTTTTACATTATATAATAATCCAGTGGATGTCACATGTGAAAATATAATCACTAGACCTTGTTACAATTTGTGTGCGTGTGTATCAGGATAACTTATTTTTGGTATGCACGATATGACTATTGCATGTAGATTCTCTGTGAATCAACCTTTCTTACTACCCAGGGTCTCATGACATGTTTGTCCAATTTTATCTTTTTACTTTCTCTAACTCAGAGCTAGAGAGCTAAGAAGGATTGCAACATGAAGTCGTGGAAAACAATGACAAACAACCAAAGGAATTTGCAAAGACTATTTGTGGAATTCTCAAAGATCTCTCTCTCTCTCTCTCTCTCTCTCTCTCTCTCTCTCTCTCTCTCTCTCTCTCTCCTTTTTTNGAATTCTCAAAGATCTCTCTCTCTCTCTCTCTCTCTCTCTCTCTCTCTCTCTCTCTCTCTCTCTCTCTCCTTTTGTCATTTTTGTCTAATATAGGGTGTACGCCCTATAGTAAGTATAGGGCGTATGCCCTTTTAATGACATTGCTGTTTACCAATCCTAAGGCTTGGATTTTCCTTGAAGTTCCAACCCAAAGGCCTGGAGGATTCAAACAGGTCTGAGACGTGTTTTCCAGCAAACATGGAAAAAAATAAAAAAAATTCTTGTGTGCTCCCCGTTAGGTTTGCACGTGGTTCAATAACAATAAAATCAAACAATATGATATTGTAGATCTCTCTGATAGCTATCTAACGATGTAATTTATTTTGAATTCTCATTATGTTCATCTTTTAATTTTTAATTTCTTTTCAAAGTATGTCTGATTTTTGTCAAAAACCAACGTGTATTTATTGGGGCTTAGATTTTGACTCGTTCATCGAGTTTTCAAAAAAATACATTTTTCAGAAACTAGACTCCATTCTACACACTTTAAAAAAAAGAAGTTTTGATTTTCAATTAGTTTTCAATGATTTCTAGGGGGAGCACACAGAAATTTCACGTTTTCAGGATGTGTCCACTTCGGAAAATGGAAAAAAATCACACTTTCATAAAAAAAAATTAGTAGAAAAATTTGGGATAAACTAGGTGGTGTTAGCTAATTTCTCACCGGAGCGATTAATTTTTTTTTTTTTTTAAAGTGAACATTTTAGGGGGGAGCACATCAGACACTATGTTATGTTTTTTCACAAAAAATAGGATCACTTTTTGTGCTCCCCCTTTTTGAGGGCCTTATTCTCCACCATTTCTAAAATAAATTAGTAGTTTAAAAACTAGATTCGGAGTAGAACAACTCTTGTTTTTGTCACATTTTAAAATTTTGAGTGTAACTATCCTGAATTTCTCATTGAAGTTTAGAGTTTGCTGATTTAAGAAAAAAGTGACATCTTATACTCCCTTTTTGGTCCCCCATCTTTGTGCACTTACCCTATATTGTGGCAGTCAGAGTGTGATCTTCCTAGTGAAGAATATGATATTTCATGTTAGAACCAAGTACATTGATGTTCAGTATTATTTTATCAGAGATATGATCGACAATGGTAGGGTGAACCTGGTTTAGAGATTT
Source organism: Thuja plicata (assembly GCA_018584345.1). Taxonomy (NCBI): domain Eukaryota; kingdom Viridiplantae; phylum Streptophyta; class Pinopsida; order Cupressales; family Cupressaceae; genus Thuja; species Thuja plicata. The sequence continues at coordinate 567,875 of MU228066.1, read as the reverse complement.
TGATGAATGTTACAAATTCATTAGCAAAGGCTATGAGCACAGAGAAGTTTAGATGGTGTTAAGAGTTTATGGGCCTCACAAACCCTATAAAATTAAATGATGGTGTAGATACAACCATTCCTCTTTCTTGCAAGGTGTTCAACAAGTGGAAAATTATTGAGAAAAGTGGCTCAACCTTGCATCCACATGGGGTAATGGGGTTACTATTTTTAGTAGATTTTTGTTGAGCATAAATTTTCTCTATTCTATGCCAAAAGGTTCAAAATGGTTAGATAAGCACTCTGGTGCATCTTCATGGAAAGATCACGTCCAATTTGGGAGATATTACAGTTTCAATTTTGGAAATTGTTATAAAAAAAAGTTACAAATATAGTTACCGAGTCTTTAGAGGCATCAAAACAAATACAAAATGTGGCCAAATGGAATATAAATTTAGGACACTATAGAGCTCATTTTCATCTCTCCAACACTTCAAACAGTTTGCTAATTAGACACCTAGTTCAAAATTTATGGCCTCCAAAAATTGGATCTTCCAAAATGGGAAATATAAAAATGTGTAGAACATGTAAGTGAGCTATAAAAGGGAGTTACACACGTTGGTATGTGTATTGACACATCATAGGGCATTTTTTATCGGAGATTAGATGAGCGCCTCTTTTTGGGATGATTTTAACTGATGGTTTTGTACTACCATTTGACAATTTCTTTTATTGTATGTTCTATATATTAGGTGTGTGAGATGGAGGGTATGTGTAAGAGTCTCATAGATTTCAAGTTACATTTGGATCTCTGGTCGGTGGTACTTCTAAGAGAAGATTTCTCTGCAAGTATATTGTAATTTGTTATTGATTATTGAATAATATATTACACTTATTTTGGAGTGTAGCATTTTTCTCCCAAAAGGGTTCTCCCCATATAGTTATTGTGTTAGGTATGCATGTTATTTGTGTTAAGTTTTTGTAACTTGGAAAATAATCTAAGAAATTTTTTACATTGTTCTCCCCTTAGGGTTAGTGTATGAAGTTGTTCTACTACTTAACTTCCTTACAATCAAACTATACCCAATGTCACTTTATGGAAAACATACGTAAACAAATTGTTTCCGCTCTTTGTTGTGCATTTCTAACTAGAAAACCTTAAACTATTATTTTTGAAGGCACATATGGAAGGAACAAGTTTAAGATCCATGACATTTGGGGCTAAAATTGAAATTTTTTAGCAAAACTTCTAAGGGTTTTTTGTTCATTGTTTTTCTTACCTAAGTTTTCTGCATTATGAGCTTTTTATTTAGATAATTCTATTTTATGTAATAGTTGTGATTTTTTGTAATGTGTTATTGATAAGTAACATTATTGCTGCCTTGTACATTTTGAAATGGAAAATCATAAATTGGGTTGGCAAAATAATGAAAAATGCACTCAAATAAAGCCTTTGACAACAAAAGATATTGAAAATTTTTAAGATGTTGAAAAATCCACATGAGCTCTCTAAAAGCTTTCGCATTTTAACTTTCAATGGCATAGTTCTTAGGTTTAAAAATTAGACTTCACCATTTAAAAATATGCAAAGAAACACCTATTTTACATATTAATAACAAGAAACAACAGACATTAACATGCAATAACCCTATCCAAAACCTTTACAAACTCTAATACACTCTTTGCAATATATCAAAACAAAATCCCACAACTAGAGAAGAAGGACTGAGAGCCTGCTGCATTAATGTGATGATTTTTCGGCAATAGTTCGCTCTTAAAAAAATCACTAGTTATGTTTCCAAACTTGATTTTTCTCCTTGCTATTTTTTGTCGTCGTTGATAGTAACTAAAATATATAGCCTTTTGTTGACTTTTAAAATATGCACAAAATTACAAACTTTATAGTACATATCACGACTAATTTTTTTAAAATCTCTGGTTCTCAATTTTGAAATGTACTAAGCAATAGTAACTTTACATCTGAATAACATGGAACAAACCCTTCCAGAACAAAATATATTGAGAAATCAAGATTTTAAAGAACCTAGAAAAAATATAAGTAGCAAAGAAAAAAATATTGACAAATTTAACATTTGAAGAAAACTAAGCTTTCCTAGTTATAAATATCTAAGAGAAAGAAAAAAGACTCGTTCAAAGCTTCAAAATTTTATCAAGAAAAAAAAAACTACAACTATTTCAACTTCCAATGACATAGAGCTTCGTTGTCTAACTAAATATGCACAAGATGAAGGAAAAATAGTAGCGAATATCTCTCACCAGTAAAAGTATAAAGTTCTGTCACATTTTTATAAAGAAAATGGACAATGTTGATTCAACTTTTTAAATTGAATCAATTGTAAGTGAATATATGTTTTGAAATTTAAAATGATGTAAAGTAATAACATGTATATTTTTTCGTGTATTTTATGTTTATAAATTTTTAAAAATTTTTAAAATTATTTGGATATAGTGTTTTTATATAATAAACCCTAAAATTTAAATGTTGATAAAGTATTGAAATTTAAGTTACATGGAACACCACACTTTATATAGTAAATCTTATCTTTTTCCTTTAAATTTTCTTGTGTATTGATAACTTGAAAATTTAGTAAATGGATGTATTTATCCATAATTTTCATAACTATATATTTTTAAATAAATTTTAAACTATGCACGTACTAAAATATTACTCTTTCCATTTGGTATCACCTTTAGGCTTAATTATTTATGCAAAATAGAAATTAATTATCATCTTGACATAGATCCTTTTCTTTAATGCATCATATTTTCTTCAAAAAATTTAAATAAAGTCTAGCATTTTTCCTTGACAAGATAATTGACCTTATATTTAATGTTAATGACTTACCTTTTTTGTTTAATATTAGAGATCGTTTAAAAATATCAACTCCACACTAGAAACTATAAACCAACTAGAAAGACTAAGAGTCACATAAGATGTCCCTTTAGGGATTTGAACTCGGGTCTCCACAATGAAAACACAAAGCTGTAACCAATTAAGCTCAACCCCTTGGACATTAATGACTTACTTTTAATAAAAATAAAACATAAAATATAAAAATAAATTAAAACACTAAAAGATATATAATTTGGAAAAGCACTTATAGATCTACAAAATGGTATTTAATATTTTTATAAATTTTTTTTTTGATAGGTGTTCTTATAAAATATTAATAATAAGAGTAATAATTGTTGAAATATTGAGTTTCAGAAATTTTTTTTTTATGGTAATTGGACCAAAGTGGTATGTAATATGCATTTAGTAGAGAATTCCAATTGTAAACCTTGTGGCCCATATAGAACTTAGCTAAAATGAATCTAGATAGACCATTTGCTTAACCAAAATTAATTTTTAGTTAGAAATACTAAACTTCACTTATGTTGATAAGTTGGCCTAAATTGTGACAATGTTTTGTACTTTTACCCTATCGCACACGGAAAATTTAGCATGTTTTTTTTCCAAAAGCCCTTCCCACCTAATACTTTAACTCAAATAATTTCACCACAATAATAAGATTTTGAGAAATTTTAAGTTTCTAGCTACAATCACACACACACAAAAATAATATTAGCTCTCAATACTGCATAATGTATTTTCAAACTGCCAAGCAAAACATCTCAAAGATTGCAACACAAAACAAACTTTCCAGCACAAACAAACGCGAACACAAAACAAACCTTGCACCAGTAATGGAGCATGCATCTAAACAAACCCTTGAGAATAACAACCACCATCGAATTGCACAAACCCTAGCCAAAACGTCTCTAGACTTCAACGAACTCTTTACAATATATCGAAATAAAAGCCCACAACGAGAGAAGAAGGATAGACAACCTATTGCATTAATACTGAGTTAATGTGAACAACTTTTAATTCAATGATATTTGTACATAATATTTTCGGCAATAGTTCCCTCTCTAAAATGATTTTGCTGCAAACATCTTTGAAAACATAATATAAAAACAAAGAATATTCTTAGTGTGCCACACACGAGATTTCACGCATACTGTTTTTTTGGGAAATGACTGTGCAGCTGGAAATTTGTACCTGAAGTGACAATTTGTTTATATTTATTAATTAAATTAAAAATCTCATACTTAATTAATAAATATAAACAAATTGTCACTTCATATGCAAATTTTTTTGTTTTTTTTTAAAGCCCACTTGACTTTTTACTTTTTATTTGTACCTAAGTGACAAAGATTTAAAAAATGAGTGGTGTCTTTCGTCAGCCGCCGCTTCTTCTCTTTACGACTGACAGAGGATAATGTCAATGAATGAGATGTCTTGTCCATGCATCGAAAATGCAATGACCACACATTTTTACTTTTTACCACGACTCATACCGAATAGGCCAGCGCACGCATTTCTTGATAAGATACATGCGCAAAAATTATTTGCTAAGCATGACAAGTATACTTGCGTCACTCCCCACGTAAACGAAGACGTGAACGTCTTAGTCTTATATGGTTATCAATCTGAGTATCTATGCTATAAAAAATATTTATATTTCTCTTCACCACTGCACACTTATTTTTTGGAGTCACATTCCAAGGTTCACAAGAGTAAAAAACATTTAATTTGATAGCTTAGAGAGAATCATCTAACTTGTAAGTGCAATTGGGTGTGTGGAATGATGAGTCACCTTGTTGACAAATTGATGGGTATACTATGTAGATTTTTCTAGTTGTCATGTTGACCTTGCAAGATATAGGTCATGCTTGTTGAGAGTTGATTTTTGGAAGGAACAATTATTTAATTTTGTATTAAGTGATAGAATAGAGGATTGTGTGGGTTGGAGGGAAAGCATGCTTGAATTAAGGGTAAATTTAGAAATACACTATCTTATCGAAAGAAATGATAAATAAATTTAATTTTCTATTTAATATTAATGTGCAAAGTATACTATAAGAAAGAGTTAAAACCTCATCAAATGAATCTATCTATGTAAAATGTATTTATTTTAAGATAATTATTTTTTCCCAATGATTGGGTTACATAAATAAGGGTTATATTATAGAAAACGTTTAGAATAACAATTAAAACCCCTCAAAATATGAGCAATGTTTGATATAGTAGAGGTGTTGAAAGATAACATGCAAGCAACATAGTAGATGATAAAGTGTTAGTTCCCAAAACCTACAAAAAGAAGTTGGTGGATGTGGATAAAGAGTAAGAAAAATCTACAAAATAAACAGTTTGTTTCATTAGAAAAATAGAATAGACTAAAGATAAATTGATAAAAATAGTTAGTAGAGGTAACAATGATGAGAAATGTTGAGAATATTAGATATTTATGATGAGAAAAAGTGGTTCCTATGAATAGGGTGTCAATGATGAATAATTTCAGTTACTCAAGATGAAGTGAAGGTAGGGGAATGTTCTATGAAAAAATGGGGTGAAACCTATGATAAAAATGGTTTAGTCCTACAAGTAGATTATTAGAAGATAATAAAAATGAATGAAGGAGAAATGCTTGCAAAACAAACGTAAGACATCATCATAAAACAAGAAAATGGTGATATTACCAAGATGAATGTCAAGCCAGAGGGTTGTAGGCTTGCAAAGTAGAGGTGATATGGCAAGATGTAGTAGTGATGAACTACACAAGCCCTTCAATGCTAATAATAAGCATGAAAAGATAGAGTGATGGAAGAATGTTGTATGGTTTTCTTACAACAACTAATGATTCGGAGCAAGTGGTCATGCACTTTATCCATGGACAAAGTTATCTTACATCAAGAAACCATCGATTATTATAAGATATATCAAATTATCGACCAAAGATGTAAACGTGAGATGAGACCTATACTATGTGTACTTTAGGAGGTTTTGTATGTTATCTAATACACTTTCAAAAAATGACGAAATCATTAATTTTCAAGAGAAATATTTACTAAATTGATAGATAGGCAAAGGTTAACAATGTTACTAGTGTCCTACAAATCATAGCTATAGATTTAAATGACAATTTCAATTGAAATTGTATGCAAAATATCAAAATAATAGTTGCTAGATAAATATTTGACTTCTACTTGAATAGCAATTGACTACGTTGAATAATAATTAAAATGTAATAATCCTAATAATTTATATTATAAATTAGCGAATTTTTAAGAAAAATAATAATTAAATGTAATAATCCTAATAATTTATATTATAAATTAGTGATTTTTTTAAGGAAAATAATAATAAATTACTGCCCAACTTAATGATATAAAGACCTCAATTTGCTTAAAAATATTAGCAATTTTTTTCAAGGAAAAACATAAATTACTGCCCAGCTAAATGATATTTAGACAATATGGCTGCATGTGAGAGTTGTTCTATCATCTAGTTTTGCTTGGCACCAAAGCCACCTATGGACGACTTTTACGGCCACTTTTTGCCGTCACTGACGGAGTCATCTGTAATGCTCTCAACTCTTTTATTCCCACACACGGCCAACGAATGACGTGGATCGCACCGTGTGTACTGTGAATGGGAGAGAGTCCAATCAATCAATCATAGAGACATCGTCAGACCAAGGACGGTGGTCCAGAAATTGAAAAGTGGCATAGGCCTAATAAAAGATTAACCCAATGTAATCATTATGGAACCCTATTTCAATACCCGGAAAAAAAGAAACAAAAGAGAAGTATGGAACCCTAATGTATGAATAGTGATAATATCTAATGGTAATAGATTTCCACATTTTAATAAATTATGCTTTATTTTTAGATTCAGTTGTATGATAATTTTTAGCACCAACGTTTTTGATCACTCGCCATGACCCATCATCATTGGGGAGAATGTTCTAATTATGGCTCATTCATTGCTTACCCAACCTTTTAATTATCAACTTTAAAGAAATCTTACAAATGATAATTAAGGTTCTTTAATAAATGTACCATGTACCAATAGTTGTCCACATGTATCTACATTAGTGAGTATTTTTTAATGACTACCTATAAGCTAGAACAATAGCTATATGAAGTTAACTCACATACGAAGACAACAATACGAAATCGTTGAAATCTGATATACCGTTTAGGATTTGTGGGTGCACATAGTTAACTAATTCTATTGTAGCTTCCCCTTGTCAAACTAATTTAGGTTGAATTTGATAATACATATTTATCTATTATAACCAATTATAATGTATTATATCTAATATACAACACGATCATCGAGAAAATACGCTAAAAAAATACCCAAAAAGGAGTGTGAAATTGTAAGGGGATACACTCTTAGTTACAACTGGGTTGAACTCGAATGAACCTCAATCATCATCAAGACATGTTTTCGAAGAAGAAGAGGTTTGGAAAAACAAGGTTCCTTTGAGGCATCACATTTAAATTGGGGACTTTGTATTCAATGCTAAGAGATTCCTACAATCTATCAATTAAAGTGAATGTTGTTTCTCAATTTTATTGTGTGCAATTTTTTACATGAATATTTCGAATCACACTTTGTGATCCATGATCGGGATGAGAATAGTTGAAAGAGAAAATGATGTAGGAAGGATACTCTACTCTAGCTGCAAAGACAAAAGTCAAAATACAAAGCACCTTCACAGAGTCTCTCTGCTCCAAAATACAAGTTCAAATTGTACAATAAGAAAATTTATATTCACTTCGAATCTAAAACATTACATTCACAATATTGACTCTTGTATTGGCCTCTTAGACTTCATAAACTCTTCTCGTTATTCTTTTATCTATTTTCAAACCCCTCACATGAAGTGTGAATTTCTCCTCACACTCTTTATAAAAACCAACTCATGCACTCACCTTGTCACTCTCTCACCACGTAGCTTCTCTTTATTCTTTTTCCCCTCTACTATTTCTTCATTCAAGCTCGTCTCCAAATCTCCTTCAATCCCTCTCAACTCTTTGCCTTCTCGGATGCAACTATTTAGTTCCACTTAAAAAGTCTTTTTTTTTTCTAGTGTTGCAATTGGAAGGCTTCCTCTATTTTCCATGGACCATGTCTCTTCCTATTCACTATGTCCACTTCAAAGAAGAAGAAATGAAAGACATGAAAGGAATTTGGCATTACTTCTTCAATTTGATTTTTTTGGATGATATTAAAACCATTTAAATTATTCTAATATTTGCATATCTTGGAATCATAGTTTTGTCAAACAAACCATGTTGCTTTTATTTGCCTCAATTTATGCCTATCAGGTTATTTGCAATTAAAAATCCTCTTTTATGCTTTGGTAAATCTCTATACCCTATTTCAAAGTTCCCATTTTGGCACAGGTAGTAAATATACTAGTAGGGATGTGAAATTTTACACTACACTAGCTATTTCTCTGCTTCATAATTTAAATGCATTCTTAATCATTTCTTCTTGTATATAATCTACAATCTTTGCATACAATGGAGGAAATCTCTTTGAGGCATTTTCAAACAGTTCACACACTGTCTGTGTTTCCATATTTTGTATACATGTCTATTAGAGCATTTGTAAAACACATATAACTGAAGACAAAACTAATAAAATAAAGGCAAAATATTTTTGGTTGATGCGAATTTCCATATGCCTAAGGTGCTCTTGCATCAAATACACCGAGTAGGAAAATTTTCTGACTAGAATTCAAAAAATGGAGTGGAGAAGTTGGACTACTCCTTTTGGTTACTGGAAACCTACAGTAAACTCCATCCCTATTTTAGACAGAAATCTTTTCTTCTTCCAACACTTAGTTGGGCTACTAGCCCAGCTACTCCACCACGTGTGTCTCCTTCTCCTCTTCCTTCTCATGGAATCGTGAATAACATAGTTTAACCTCATCCACCAATCACTCTCTCTTCTCCTCCAAATACTCTCTACTCTTCTCTCATTTTTAATAGAATATTCAACCAAAAACCAAACGCCTCCACCAATATCAAAAAATATTTTCTTCTACTTTTACATTCAAATACCAATCTGCACCATCCACTCACACTCCTCTAACTTCAACATCTATTTTCTCTACTTAGTTCTTTTCATCCCCTTTTTAGAAAACTTGGAAAAATTGATTACCTTCTTTGTTGTGACACCCTCTTCTACTATTGCAACATCTTATTTATTCTCTTGAGCATCCATTGCTGCAATATTATCTATTGGTGCACTAAACAACTCATCAATTCTCTCAATTTCTTCCTCAAGTGACATAGAATTCTCTTTTGATCCTTGATTAATCAAATATCAGGCACTCATTAACCTCTTCATTTTGATCTACCTCTTCTTCCATTACCTCAAATTGCAAGATAATTTCTTCTTCATTACTTTCATTCACCAATTGAGGATCCTCCATAACCATGTTCTCCTTTCTCTTCTCTTAATTTGTGTAGGATGATCTCACTTCTCCCACCTTTTGGATACAACTATTTTTCTTTAATGGGATTCACCACATCCCATAACTCTCTTCCATGTATCGATCCAAGAACAAAACCATCATGGGCCTCCTCATGACCCACTTCATCTTCCTCTTCTTTGAAGTCATCCTCTCATCTACATGTACACAACTTTGTGGGCTCAAGCTCTCATCTACTCACTACTTTGCACACCTGCAGTAATCCTCTTGATCTCTCAACAATCTCTTTTCAATTTCACTCCTTCCATAGATGTTCCCTCTTAGCTCTCAATTTTAGAAGACTCCACATGCATTCAATAATTATTTTAAACCTTTGAGACAACTTCACTGCTTCACCCACCCGGTACCAAACTGCCTCATGTTCAATGATTTTTCTTCATTCTCAAGACCACTATCTCATATACCAGTTGATGCAAAAAGGATACTCTCCTCCGAATGCAAAGACAAAACTCAAAATACAAAACACCCTCATAGAGTCTCTCTGCTCTAAAGTAGATCTTTAGATTATACAATAAGACAATTTGCATCCACTTGGAATCTAAAACATTAAGGTCACAATCCTAACCCTTATATTGGCCTCTTAATCTTCATAAACTTTTTTCATTGTTCTTTTTATCTCTTTTCAAACCCCTCACATGGGTTGTGAATTTTTCCTCACACTCTTTATAGCAGCCAACTCATGCACTCACATGGTCACTCTCTCACCATGTAGCCTCTCTCTATTATTTTTCCCCTATACCATTCTTCATTCAAGATCAGCTCTAAATCTCTTTCAAACCCTCTCAACTCTTTGTTTTCCCCCATGCAACTATTCACTTCCACTTAAAAATTCATTTTTTTTTTTATATTGTTGCAATTGGAAGGCTTCCTCTATTCCCCATGGACCTTGTCTCTTCATATTTTGTGTCTTCTTCAAAGAAGAAGAAAATGAAAGAAATTTGGCATTACCTCTACCATTTGATTTATTTGGAGTATTCTAAAACCATTTCAATAATTCTAATCTTTGCATATCTTGCAATCATAGTTCTGTGAAACAAACCACATGGCCTTTATTTGCTTCCATGTATGCCTATGGAAGTAGTTGCAGTCAAAATCCACTTTTATGCTTTGATAAATGTCTATACCTTATTCAAAGTCCTCATTTTTTTCATGGGTATTAAATATATTGGTAGGGGTTGTGAAATTTGACACTACACTAGCCATTGCTCTGCTTCATAGTTTCAATACCTTCTTAACCTTTTCTTTTTGCATATAATCTACAGTCTTTGCATACCATGGGATGAAATATCTTTGAGGAATTTTTCAAACAATTCACACCCTTCTATATTTCCTTATGTTGTATAGATTTATATTAGATCATTTCTAAAACACATCTAACTGAAGACAAAAATGACAAAATAAAGGCAAATATTTTGGTTGATGTTGATTACCATATGCCTAGGATGCTCTTGCATTAGGGTGTAAATTATTATGGGTCCTAATTTTTCTCTACAAAATCATCATCAATAGGAGACTAAGTTTTAGAAAGAATCATAGTGTGAAAGAAAGATATGCATCCTACTTTTTCTTGGGCTCCATTGTAAGGGTTATGATCAGCCTTGATTATGTAAATCTTATATTTAGGTATGATTTTTTTTTGTGTGTTATGAAGAGCAGAAGAGACTTCTTGAATACCATGAACTAATGGTCTATCTAGGAGAATATTATGTCAGATAGTATTTGGCATGACATGGATAGGCATTGGTAAATTCACGAGTCCTATTGTAATATGTAATTTATACATAATGATTATCTACCAACACTATCAAAGTCAAAAATAGAGAGAAAATCATGTTGAACAAGGAAGGTATCCATATTGATCTCATGGAACAAGTTTATTTTATAATTATTAAGATTTGAACTAACATCAACTAGGGTACATCTTATTGAATTATCACTGATGAACACAATAATCATAAGGGGATTATATTGATTTTGAGCTTCTAAATGAGGTAACTTATGTTGTTTGAACAGAATATCTAGCTTTATTTCATGCACATGGTCAAGAAACGCTACTAAATAATTTAGTCTAGAAAAAGGTGAGAGAAATATATTCTATAAGGGTCTCTAAATCATCATGTGGTACATAGGGGAAGTTTGAATCGAATCCAAAATGGAGAAGAGACAAAAAAAAATTGTACTCCTAATCAACATATTTGCAAACTAAAAGGGGGTGGTAGAAGAAAAGGTTGACATATAGGAAGAAAACTTCAATCTTTCTTGTTGTTATGAGTGTTATATGTGTGAGCGACTACATTATAAATAGGTTTTTACAACATTTTTTAGTTCATCCTATTTTTTTGAATGAGTTATTCTATCTCGTTTAAGATGTACTTGGGAGGCTGCCTAGTTGGATTCTTAGCAACTTTTAGAACAATCACATGTTTATTTTGAGGTAAAGGGGCATCTTGATGAAGATGAAAAACAATTTTAGGAATCACACGTTCATCTATATGACAAAAAGACATGAATTGTATTGGCTTGACTTAGACTAGGCTATTTGTTATCCAAGGATTCATCTTTAGAAAGGAGAGCATCAAGAAAAGAGCTAATTACATGATCCTCTTGATCCAAGATATCCTCATGTGTTTGGCAATCTTTGACAGAATGATTAAAAAGATCCCTCAACACTTCATCTTTAGAAGAGATGTCTTTTAGGCGTATGGAAGGTGATGTAACACTAAGGAACTTTTTTATAATATCACCCTCTTGGGCTAAAATATCTACACGGGCAAGACCAATTCTAGGAGATGGATAATCATGATTTATCAATGCTTCATCCTTTGAAAGGAGATCATTTAGACATGTCCTAATACTATCATCTTCATATCTCAAAATTTCTTTTTCAATATGAGGATCTTTAGGAGGATAGAGTTTAATAATAAAGCATATGCCTTAATCACATCTATTACATATATTCATCATGAAAGCTTAATTGATTGAATATAATATTAATAAATTTTCTTTTTCAAATGATATAACCATGACATAAACAATAACAATGCACAATTTTGTGATTAGTTAACAAATTTAAGTATACAAAGCAATAGATTTGAGAAATGAATGAATACAAAATTCAAAAAATGATTGCAAATATGAATCTAGTGCATATAAATAGGAATTGAAATAATTTTGAGACTTTGGCAAAATGTAACACACATTGGGTTCACCAAAATAAAATGTAGGTGAACTAGGTCTCTTAAATGCATGAAATGTAAGTGGTATAACACACACAAGCACTCTAGTAGCTTAGAATACCTTTTCAAGCCTCTTGCTAGATAATCTAGCTAGTAACTCAACCAAAATCAAACACTCTTCTATAGAACATTGGAACATGAACCACAACCTCGTGATTATGCCTGACTAAAGCTAATGAAAATAGATTATTTAAACAATAGACTTATAGTGACTTAGAAGAAAACATACTAAGACAAGGACCCAAAACAAAATGTGAAATTGTAAGGAGATAGAATTTACAACACCACAATTTCTATTGACTATACTTCTACACATATATTCAAAAATTAAAAAACAACATTTCCGTTAAGATCAACTTCAAATGAATAACCAAATGTCCTCTGTCTCTTGTTATTGATTAAAAGAAAAGAAGATAATGTTTAATTTGTATATACATAGTCTTACAATGTTGGGAATCCTTGCCAATCAAAATTGATTGCTTCAAAATTAATGACCAGCAATTAATTGAAACGTACAACTTAAATTGATAACAATACATATAATATTGGGTTACCTATAATTTGTTTATGACAAGATATGTAAAGATTTCTAGGACAAATATTAAAATTCAATTTTAATTTCATTTTGAAACTGGATTGAAATTTATTTGTATCGTGCAATATACATCAATAGAATACATCTGTATTTTTACACGAACGCATTCTTAACATGCAAAACGATGGCTAATACTAGACAAAGAAGGGAAGCCCAATCCCAAGCAACATTACCTTATTTGATCACATCACTCTGAGAGTAGAGAGACTTATTTGGTCATAAAGTAACGAGCTGACATTAGCTGGTTTCGTCACAATGCATTGTGAGAAGAGTAAGATGTAATCGGTTGTAATGGTGATAATACTGGATTCACAATGAAAATGTTTTAAAATACTAAAAAATGGAAACGAGGTAAGGAAATTGTGGAAACTTAAATGAATAAAAGATTCAAACTTTCATGAGCCCTATCTCTGCCCAAAATGGGTGATTTAAGACATTCTCCTATGCGTAAAGGAAGAGAGATCCTGTCAAATCTTGGCATTGCTATTGTTTTGGTAGACATGCAGTCCCATTTATGGATGCATTCATTTATTTGAGACATTGATCTACTCTCTTTTCCTGAATTCAAAATTATAATATAAGAGTTTCTTAAAATTAAAAGAATATAATTTTAATATATGATTAATGATTAATCTATTGGTTTAGTTTAGTAGTGGAGAATTTGTATTCTTGAAAAAAAGACTTAAGTTGTTCTATGGAAATAAGATATGTAAATCTTGTTTGTAGTATAATTAGATGTCTCTCATAAACAATATGAAGTAATCCTATATTTTACTGTAATCATATATAGACTGAAAAACAGTTGAGTGATATATTATCATATAATTTGATAATCTAAGTAAATTGAAAATCATATTATGTAGATCGAAAAAAAAATGTTGAAAGCCAGACTATGTAGATCTATAAACAGATGATGTTGAAAACCAGACTATATAGATCTATAAAAGGATACTGATGTACTGTCATACAATTTAATAACCTAAGAAAATTGAAAAACAAATGAATGATATGATAAACTATAAAAGCTCTCCTTTCCATATTGCAACTGTTATACAAGCACTGACTTGATTTTCCTGGGACTATCGGCCAACTAGCTCAGATAATCTACTAACATTATTATGGCGTAAAAGATCATGACTTCTCGTCCTCTAATACAGTTTGATGTCTGAAGGATTCCTCTTTCTTATCTAATACAGATTCGATTAAGAAATTATATCGTTATACATCCTGTAGCATATAGTACATGAAAGAGAATAATAGGAATAATTAAAACGAGAGCCAATTAATAATTATTAATATGACCATGTCGCTTCTCAACCCAATAGTAAAGTTTTAATGCATCCTTAGCTCTCAAATACAATTCAACAGTTCTAAAAATAAGCATTTCATTCTATGATTTTCTCAGATTACTGAAAGGACACTTTCACATGAGCAAAATCATTCCAACACTCCTAAACAATCTCGCTTAACATATTATATAATCACAATATATAATGGAAAACTAGCAACTTAAAACCCCGGAACAATTTTGTTTGTTAATTGTGCTGTGCAGGTTGTCCTACATAAATCTTGGGATTTGGTGGCTTGGATTTTCCTTGCTCCAAAAGTCTGCGACCCTTTATCACTCTCTCCATCGTAGTTACAGTTCTCTGCATTACAAAAATAAAACTACATTTAAATGCATGTTACCTTAAAGTAAGGATCTAACTCACAATAAAGGAGGAACTCATAGCTCATAAAGAGGTTTCTTGGCTATTTTTTTATGGAGAACGAAGCCTGTAAGAACAACAGTTCACTGAGGGTGCTATCTGATAGAGGACAAAATAAAATCATATTTAAATGCATGTTACCTTGAATTAAAGATCTAACTCACAATAAAATAGGAACTCATAACTCATAAGGATGTTCAGGCTATTTTTTTAAATGGAGATTCAGATTAAGGAACTCATAACTCATAAGGATGTTCAGGCTATTTTTTCTTAATGGAGATTCAGATTATGGGGCTTGGCAGTTTAGCACAGGTATAAAATCTGTGAGTACATCAGTCCAGCGAAGCCTTTCACAAAGTAATTTAGCTATTCAATATGAAAGCACAAATTTATAGGCTGAAATCTTTTTAGCTAAGAGTCAAGGACTGAAGGGTATCCAGATCCTGGTCTAAACCCTTATGAAGTTTCAGCCTTGCACTCAACAAGACTTGATTTCTGATAGACTCATTAGAAACCATTCAACTTCACCAACAGACCAAATACCCATTAACCTTCCCTTATTTTAAAATAACTAGCAATAACGAAAATAAAAAAGAAGTGAAGACCAACCTGAGTAGAATGCTTTCCATCGCCTCC
This sequence comes from Thuja plicata, assembly GCA_018584345.1. Lineage (NCBI taxonomy): Eukaryota > Viridiplantae > Streptophyta > Pinopsida > Cupressales > Cupressaceae > Thuja > Thuja plicata. The sequence goes on along the minus strand of MU228066.1, from coordinate 552,359 downwards.
TGCTCCATATTTTTCCACATTGAAGACGCCAACAGGAGTATGGACAACTGTTTCTGAAGCACCATGACCTAAATGAACAACTGGAACATATTGATTGCTATCAGTGTCTGAAATTGTTTGGGCAGATTGAGTTTCTGAATATATACCACGCATGAAAGCTCCTTCAGCAGTGGACATTATCAGAAAGCATATAAATACCACAAACCATCTTCCCTTGGTTACATTTCTGGTCAAAAGAGATGCCTTCTTAAGACCCATATATTCACAGTAGGAAAGGTACTTTAGTAGCTTATTTTCTCTCTCCCTCCCTTTTCCATTTATAAAATGGAATCCATTGAGGAGACAGGATCTTAAGGATTTCGTCCTTTCAGCTCTAAAAGACAGGCCTATAACTACTGAGGCTACATACAGTGATCCAGGCAGAGCAAATGGAATAAATACATGCCCAACACAGGCAATAAGCAAGATTATTGTGAACATCAAAGGCCTGGGAAATTTATACCTTTGAAGTAGAAACTCGGATAGAAACCCTACCACCCCACGGCCGAGAAAGTTCCAGATGCTCATGTGAGAAACAAAAGTGCTGATGCTCACAGGAATGTATCCCAGGGGTTTCTCATTCCGAGCCATGTCCACACTGACAAGTGTCTGTGGGATAGAGTAGTCCTCTCCTCTTGTGGGGCTTTTGAACATTTTGATCAGACAGGGTCTTAAGGATATGGGCTGCTCACTGCTTTTTCCTTTCTGTTGGTTCACATGAGCTTCACTGATAGAATTTGTCAAACTGATCTCAGTTTTGGGTTTTTCCTCATTTTTGATCTCCACATCTTCTCTGACATCAATTGGTACAGGCTTCTGAGACCCATTTCTGCTCTGAGAAGTCAATCTTTGTAGCTTCATGTTGTGCATCTCAGCATTTACAACCACAACAATATTAAACATGAGGAAAACTATGGCCAAGGCAGCCACAATTTGGTAGCCTGATTGTGGAAAATGCTTCATTCTGTTCTCCACCACAATCATAATCATCAGGAACCCTGCAAGGGGCAGGGCTTTGTAGAGAAAACTATAGTAGTGTTTTATCTGCTTCCTATGTGCAACAACTTTAGTGGGTCTCACTATTAACATGACAGCCAGGGTTACAGCAGCAGGCAGGATACCCATCAGCAGAATTAGCTCTATGTTGTTCTTGCCATAAATTGTCTGGTACGTTTGACTGAAGATGGCTCCACTGAACCCAACAAATCCTTTAAGAATTCCTAGCACACCACCTCTTCTCTGGTGAAATTTCTTGACACAGGCAACCAGAGCCCCTGTGTTGGCAAAAGTCTGAGAATTGGCTCCTAGGAAGATGTACAAATACATCTGCCATGTTTTAGGCCTGGCAATCATTTGTGTCACAGACAACCACATCATCAAATAGCCAGTGATGTACACGATGGCTCCTATCCCCAGACCTACCCATGGTGGAGTGACCTTATTGATTAGACCAGACACAATTCCAACATTCCCTCCCAGATCTTTGAAGAAGCCCAATGTGGTCAGAGTTTCCTGATCATAGCCCATGCCTATTTGTATTGCTTGTGAATATATACCAGATATGTTAGTCCCTCCTACAAGGGTCATGATTACAAGAGATACAAATACCACAATCCATCTTCCCTTGGTTACATTTCTGACCAAAAGAGATGCCTCCTCCATATCTATAATATCCACAACAGGAGAGGTGCTTTACTACCTTCTTTTGTCCCTCACCCTTGTTTCCTATCACGCCCTGTTTTCTATTACAGAATGCAATCCATGCCTTCCCGGATCATCTAAAACTAAAAGATTTTTCTCATCTAGTTCACAAGGGAATATACGCCTCAAAATCTATAGCCATTTAACGAAAAAAAGAAAAACAAATGTTGGATATCCAGACTCTTACATGTTAGTAAGGAAGTAGTCGGTATCTCCTTTAAAAGGTAAGTCAGATTTCAAGAACAATCATAGTAAGACGAAATAAATATAAATCAAGTCAAAGAAATATTCTGTGTTATCATGATTTTAGTGCTGTCGACGAGAATGTCCTCGCTTCAGTGACGAATATATTTTGGACAAGATGATTGAAAATATCTTCCCATTTAGCTCTGCTTTATTTTATTTTAGATTTTATGTAAGTTTTGAGTCTCTATTTTTGTTTGTTTTAGAATAGTAATGTTTAGCTGTTTGTTTTAGAATAGTAATGTTTAGCTTTTAACGATTTATTGTATGTCATTGACAAACTTATTGTTGAAGGCAACCTCCCAATGGGCATAACCTCGATGAGCACCGGATTTGATTGGCCAAAGTCCATTAAGTCGGTTGTACGTTGGTAGTAACTTTCTAAGCTTTCGAGTGGGACACCTACATTTTGATCAATTTTGTCCTAAAGATAGGATGGAGAGGGTGGATAGGGTTATGTAATTGGGTATTAGTATTTGTATTTGATAATAAAGTTGGTATTTTTAAAAATAAATTTATAAGTTTTATAATTATAAAATATTTTTAAAATAAATTATCCTAGATTTCATTGATTAAAATCTTGAATTTTAGGAGCAATTAAATATGTAATGAAAGTGGGCTAGGGGTCTAGCTTGATTTGCAAGAGTTTCTTGTGGTAAAGTATGAGGTCACAAGGTCTAGTCACACCAGCGTCACCAGTCACGTTAAAAAGTCTACTCGGTGCACTGTAGTTTATAAGAGGTGCTATATCTGATTCCTGTAGTCTAAAAATAAAATTGGCAATAAAAGTTATGGAGATATTATGATAGTTTTAAAGATCATTTTATCATTTATTTTGTATTATAAATTTAGTTGTCAAAATTTTAATAATATTCATTGACATATGTTACTATCAGTGGTGATACAAAATTGTTTACACTAGTAATGGGTAACTTAGTTCTTTTGAGTACTTTTATAAGTGCATATAATGTGTTTGAATGTGTGTGTGATAAAGGAAAATGATCCTGCAAAAGGAAGCTATGTTCCTTTAAGAGTGAGTTTCATAACTTATATTCAGATATCTCCAACAAGTTGAACTAGCGTATATATCTAATTATAGATAGATAGAAGAATGATATGAAATCACCAATCAAACATATGCACAAGATACACATTTCCTCTGAATGTCCACATCCTCATTGAGTATGTCTAATGTCTCCTCAAGTGCTCGACAAATCATCAATCAAATGTGAATACAAAAAAGTGCTCCCACAATCCCCCTTGCTCCTTCAAGGGGCACAAATATGACAGGCCTCCTCTTTCCTTCGAGGACACAAATATGATTAAAATTTTTTATGTATTGAAATGATCATTCTGTTTTCATTTTTATAAGGACAAGAAACTCCTTCATAAATATTCAACATTAATTAATTATTCAAATCTAACACATGCTAATGGAGGAGAATTATCAAATCTTTCTTAGTCTCTATGTTCCTTCATATATACCATACACTTACATGTGATAATATTAATTGAGACCCTTTGTTGAATGGAAAACCTAAAACATTGAGTTGCTCATTTCCACTTTGCAAAATGTGTCAAATTAAAGACTAGACTTGAAGTTCCCCAGAAATTACTAAAAGAGGCTCAAATACTTGTACAAAATTGAAACAAGCAACTACATACTCTCTTAAATGATATATATCTTTATGCCTTCTTGAAGCATCAATAATATAGTTAACTGTTTATTTTTACTTCAAACACAAAAAAATTATTATCTCAACTCTTCACTTTTGCAAAGTATCAAATAAAATGAAAATTTTCCCTTTGAAAATGTTCTTTTTTCCTTAAACTGCACCAGTTAATTACAAAATTCAGTTTGATGGTAGTGTGCAATAAACTTATAAAACTATTTCTATCACCACTCTCTTGGATATATACCCTTTTCCTTCTTCTTACCCTCTCGTTTGCTTCACACATGCTTATTTCTCATGTATTTTAGTTTAATTTTATTACATTCTTTATTATAATATGCAACTTTATTTTCTACTCATGCAATCTCCCTATCCAGAAGGAGGATTCAATAGATGAATACCACACCCATGCTTGTCTCCATATCTTCACAGGAAATTTTTTCCATGCTCTACTCCTTTATCTAAACTCGGTGGAAAAATGTAAAGTGTCAATCCTAGTGAATGGGTAGCTTTGACGGATGACTTTGTAAAGCAGAAAATCAGAGTGCTTTGATATCTCTATAGATTCTTTTTGCTTCTACTACTGAACTGTAGCAATTGTGGCTTCCTTATGCCCTTAGTGTCCAATACAAAAATCCATAAAGATTGCTTCTATCTATTACATATATTCATCATGAAAGCTTAATTGATTGAATATAATATTAATAAATTTTCTTTTTCAAATGATATAACCATGACATAAACAATAACAATGCACAATTTTGTGATTAATTAACAAATTTAAGTATACAAAGCAATAGATTTGAGAAATGAATGAATACAAAATTCAAAAAATGATTGCAAATATGAATCTAGTGCATATAAATAGGAATTGAAATAATTTTAAGAATTTTGCAAAATGTAACACACATTGGGTTCACCAAAATAAAATGTAGGTGAACTAGCTCTCTTAAATGCATGAAATGTAAGTGGTATAACACACAAAAGCACTCTAGTAGCTTAGAATACCTTTTCAAGCCTCTTGCTAGATAATCTAGCTAGTAACTCAACCAAAATCAAACACTCTTCTAAAGCTAATGAAAATAGATTATTTAAACAATAGACTTATAGTGACTTAGAAGAAAACATACTAAGACAAGGACCCAATGTGAAATTGTAAGGAGATAGAATTTACAACACCACAAGATCTATTGACTATACTTCTACACATATATCCAAAAATTAAAAAAACAACATTTCCGTTAAGATAAACTTCAAATGAATAACCAAATGTCCTCTATCTCTTAATATTGATTAAAAGAAAAGAAAATAATGTTTAATTTGTATATACATAGTCTTACAATGTTGGGAATCCTTGCCAATCAAAATTGGTTGCTTCAAAATTAATGACCAGCAATTAATTGAAACGTACAACTTAAATTGATAACAATACATATAATATTGGGTTACCTATAATTTGTTTATGATAAGATATGTAAAGATTTCTAGGACAAATATTAAAATTCAATTTTAATTTCATTTTGAAACTAGATTGAAATTTATTTGTATCGTGCAATATACATCAATAGAATACATCTGTATTTTTACACGAACGCATTCTTAACATGCAAAACGATGGCTAATACTAGACAAAGAAGGGAAGCCCAATCCCAAGCAACATTACCTTATTTGATCACATCACTCTGAGAGTAGAGAGACTTATTTGGTCATAAAGTAACGAGCTGACATTAGCTGGTTTCGTCACAATGCATTGTGAGAAGAGTAAGATGTAATCGGTTGTAATGGTGATAATACTGGATTCACAATGAAAATGTTTTAAAATACTAAAAAATGGAAACGAGGTAAGGAAATTGTGGAAACTTAAATGAATAAAAGATTCAAACTTTCATGAGCCCTATCTCTGCCCAAAATGGGTGATTTAAGACATTCTCCTATGCGTAATGGAAGAGAGATCCTGTCAAATCTTGGCGTTGCTATTGTTTTGGTAGACATGCAGTCCCATTTATGGATGCATTCATTTATTTGACACTTTGATCTACTCTCTTTTCTTGAATTCAAAATTATAATATAAGAGTATCTTAAAATTTAAAGAATATATTTTAATATATGATTAATGATTAATTTATTGAGTTAGTTTAGTAGTGGAGAATTTGTATTCTTGAAAAAAAAACCTAAGTTCAAATTCTATGGAGATAAGATATATAAGTCTTGTTTATAGTATAATTAGATGTCTGTCATAAACAACATGGAGTAGTCCTATATTTTATTGTAATCATATATAGACTGAAAAACAGTTGAGTGATATATTATCATATAATTTGATAATCTAAGTAAATTGAAAATCATACTATGTAGATCACAAAAAAAAATGTTGAAAGCCAGACTATGTAGATCTATAAACAGATGATGTTGAAAACCAGACTATATAGATCTATAAAAGGATACTGATGTACTGTCATACAATTTAATAACCTAAGAAAATCGAAAAACAAATGAATGATATGATAAACTATAAAAACTCTCCTTTCCATATTGCAACTGTCATACAAGCACTGACTTGATTTTCCTGGGACTATCGGTCAACTAGCTCAGATAATCTACTAACATTATTATGGCGTAAAAGATCATGACTTCTCGTCCTCTAATACAGTTCGATATCTGAAGGATTCCTGTTTCTTATCTAATACAGATTCGATTAAGAAATTATATCGTTATACATCCTGTAGCATATAATACATGAAAGAGAATAATAGGAATAATTAAAACGAGAGCCAATTAATAATTATTAATATGACCATGTCGCTTCTCAACCCCATAGTAAAGTTTTAATACATCCTTAGCTCTCAAATACAATTCAACAGTTCTAAAATTAAGCATTTCATTCTATGATTTTCTCAGATTACTGAAAGGACACTTTCACCTGAGCAAAATCATTCCAACACTCCTAAACACTCTCGCTTAACATATTATATAATGACAATATATAATGGAAATCTAGCAACTTAAAACCCCGGAACAATTTTGTTTGTTAATTGTGATGTGCAGGTTCTCCTATATCAATCTTGGGATTTGCTGGCTTGGATTTTCCTTGCGCCAAATGTCTGCGACCCTCCGTCGTAGTTACAGTTTTCTGCATTACAAAATAAAACTACATTTAGATGCATGTTACCTTAAAGTAAGGATCTAACTCACAATAAAGCAGGAACTCATAGCCCATATAGATGGTTCTTGGCTATTTTTTTTTATGGAGAACGAAGCCTGTAAGAACACCAGTTCAGTGAGGATCCTCAAAAAGTAGTTTAGCTATCTGATACAGGATAAAATAAAATCATATTTAAAATCATGTTACCTTGAAATAAGGATCTAATTTACAATAATGTAGGAACTCATAACTCATAAGGATGTTCAGGCTATTTTTTTAATGGAGATTCAGATTACGGGGCATGGTGGTTTAGCATATGTATAAAACCTGTAAGTACATGAGTCTAGTGAAGCCTTTCATGAAGTAATTTAGCTATTTAATATGAAAGCATGAGTTTATAGGCTGAAATAATTTTAGCTAAGAGTCAAGGACTGAGAGGTATCCAGATCCTGGTCTAAACCCTTATAAGGTTAGAGTCTTGCACTCCACAACACTTGATTCGTGATAGACTCATCATGAAACCAGACCAAATACCCATTAACCTCCCCCTCTATTTTAAAATAACTAGCCATAACGAAAATTAAAAAGAAATGAAGACCAACCTGAGTAGACTGCTTTCCATCGCCTCCTGCTCCATATTTTTCTACATTGAAGACGCCAACACAAGTATGAACAACTGTTTCTGAAGCACCATAACCTAAATGAACAACTGGAACATATTGATTGCTATCAGTGTCTGAAATTGTTTGGCAAGATTGAGCTTCTAAATATATACCACGCAAGAAAGCTCCTTCAGCAGTGGACATTATCAGAAAGCATATAAATACCACAAACCATCTTCCCTTGGTTACATTTCTGGTCAAAAGTGATTCCTTCTTCAGACCCATATATTCACAGTAGGGAAGGGGCTGTAGTACCTTGTTTTCTCTCTCCCTCCATTTTCCATTTATAAAATGGAATCCATTGAGCAGACAGGATCTTAAGGATTTTGTCCTTTGAGCTCTAAAAGACAGGGCTATAACTACTGAGGCTACATACAGTGATCCAGGCAGAGCAACTGGAATAAATACATGCCCAACACAGGCAATAAGCAAGATTATTGTGAACATCAAAGGCCTGGGAAATTTGTACCTTTTAACTAGAAACTCAGACAGAAACCCTGCCACCACACGGCCTAGAAAGTTCAAGATACTCGTGAGAGAAACAAAAGTGCTGATACTCACAGGAATGTATCCCAGGGCTTTCCAAATCTGACCCATGTCCACACTCACAAGTGCCTGGGGGATAGAGTAGTCCTCTCCTATTGTGGGGCTTAAGGATATGGGCTGCTCACTGCTTTTACCTTCCGGTTGGTTCACATGAGCTGCGACACTGCTAAAATTTGTCAAACTGATCTCAGTTTTGGGTTTTTCCTCATTATTTATCTCCACATCTTCTCTGACATCAATTGGTACAGGCTTCCGAGACCCATTTCTGCTCTGAGAAGTCAATCTTTGTAGCTTCATGTTGTGCATCCCTGCATTTACAACCACAACAATATCAAACATGAGGAAAAGTATGACCAAGGCAGTCACAATTTGGTAACCTGATTGTGGAAAATGCTTTATTCTGTTCTCCACCACAATCATAATCATCAGGAACCCTGCAAGGGACAGGGCTTTGTAGAGAAAACTATAGAAGTGTTTTATTTCCTTCCTATCTGCAACAACTTTAGTGGGTCTCACTATTAACATGACAGCGAGGGATACAGCAGGAGGCAGGATACCCATCAGTAGAATTAGCCATGTGTTGTTCTTGCCATAAATTGTCTGGTACGTTTGACTGAGGATGGCTCCACTGAACCCAACAAATCCTTTAAGAATTCCTAGCACACCACCTCTTCTCTGGCAAAATTTCTTGACACAGGCAACCAGAGCACCTGTGTTGGCAAAAGTCTGAGAATTGGCTCCTAGGAAAGTGTACAAATACATCTGCCATGTTTTAGGCCTGGCAATCATTTGGGTCACAGACATGATGGCTCTTATCCCCAGAACTACCCATGGTAGAGTGACCTCATTGATCAGACCAGACACAATTCCAACATTCCCTCCCAGATCTTTGAAGAAGCCCAATGTGGTCAGAGTTTCCTGATCATAGCCCAGCACTTCTTTTATTGCTTCTGAATATATACCAAATATGTATGTCCCTCCTGCAAGGGCCAAAAGAGATACGAATACCACAATCCATCCTCCCTTGGCTACATTTCTAGGCGAAAGAGATGCCTCCTCCATATCCATAATATCCACAGCTGGAGTGATGCTTTACTACCTTGCTTTGTCTCTCACCCTTGGGATTATACACTTCAAAATCTATAACCATTTAACGAAAAATAGAAAAACAAATGTTTGGATATCCAGACTCTTACATGTTAGTCAGGACGTCAGGGGCGCAGTCTACGCAGCCGACTAAAACATTCTTTTCCACCATTTATTTATTAAATAAATAAATTAGAAAACAATTGTATTACCATTTTCAATTTAAATAATAAATTATAAATATTAGCAAGGCCGTGAGGGAAGAAGTCGGTATCTCCTTTAAAAAGTAAGCCAGATTTCTACGACAGCCCTAAAAAGCCAGATTTCTACGTCAGCCCTAAAAAGCCAGCCAGATTTCTACGACAGCCCTAAAAAACCAGATTTCTACGACAGCCCTAAAAAGCCAGAAATAAATATAAATCAAGTCAAAGAAATATTCTGTGTTATCATGATTTTAATGAGGCGGAGGAAACCTCCCTTGGCTACTTAGTGTTGAAGGCAACCGACCAATTGACATGAAACGGCGGTGAGCACCGGATTTGACCGGATTTGATTGCCGAAAGTCCATTAAGTTGGTTGTACGTTGGTCGTAACTTTCTAAGCTTTCGAGTCGAACACCTACATTTTGATCGATTTAGTTCTAAAGATAGGGTGGGGTAGGAATATGCAATTGGGCATTAGTAATTGTATTTGATAATAAAGTTAGTATTTTTTAAAATAAGTTTGTAAGTTTTATAATTTTAAAATATTTTTAGAATAAATTATCTTAAATTTGATTGATTAAAATCCTGAATTTTATGAGCAATTAAATAGGTAATGAAAGTGAGCTAGGGGTGTAGCTTGATTCGCAAGAGTTTCTTGTGGTGAAGTACGAGGTCACAAGGTCTAGTCACGCCAGCGTCGTCGGTCACGTTAAAAAGTTTACTCGGTGCACTGTAGTTTATAGGAGGTGCTATATATGATTCCTATAGTCTAAAATAAAATTGGCAATAAAAGTTATGGAGAAATTATGATAGTTTTAAAGATAATTTTATCATTTATTTTGTATTATAAATTTAGTTGTCAAAATAGTGATAATATTCATTGACATATGTTACTATCGGTGGTGGTACAAAATTGTTTACACTGGTAATGGGTAACTTGGTTCTTTTGAGTACTTTTATAAGTGCATATAATGTGTTTGAATGTGTGTGTGATAAAGGAAAATGACCCTACAAAAGGAAACAATGTTCCTTTGAGAGCCAGTTTCATAACCTATATTCAGATATCTCCAACAAGTTAAACTACTGTATATATCTAATTATAGATAAATAAACAAAAGATTTTGATTACACAAAATGGAAACTGCAGAGGACGGAGACTTTTTAGTCCAAATTTGAGCATCTCAATCAAGGACGCTAGTGTGGCATGAAATATTTGCCAAACACACTGTAGTCTCTTACAAACCTAAACAAAAAAGGCTTAGAAAGTGGCGAAAACCTAACTCTATCATTCAGATAGCCTACAAAACCCAAAATAAAAACATGACAACAAATACTAGATAACAAATACAAAATAAATACACACATGCAAACCTCCATGTAGACAAATGTTTTCAATAAATCTGCACACATGAAGAAGAGGAAAAATCTTTGTAGTTGTTTGGAGACTTGCCTCAACCAAGTCTCTATCTTGGTGTTTCCACCTCCACAATAGCTAGCTAGCTAAATATATAGATAGATCAAAAGAAAAATAGGAAAAATGATAAATGATTTAATAGACAAGGAATGTGATAAATCCTAGAATGCTCAAAGGCCTAGGAAAGATATTATTTGAAGAGGTTTGAGGAAGCTAGGAGTGTAATGTGAGATCATTGTGAGAGTTTGAGAGTGTTATAGAAAGATGTAGAGAGTTGTGCAAGATAGACACATGCATGCATGCACACACAAGCATGTTGACACACACACACACGCGCGCACACACACACACACACACACACACACACACACACACACACACACACACAGGGTGAAAGCACAATATTCTGTCACCCCTAAGGCTAAATTTGGGTACTCCACCACGTTAGACTCGGCTGAGTCCCATACAGTACAATTTATGTGGGCGCCATGTAGCACCGAGTGGCACCTACGTGGCCTAGTAGACTCGGTCAAGTGCTACTCAGTCGTGTTATACTCGGTCGAGTATGTCGAGCATTTTAAATACTCAAAAAATAATCGCTAGCTCTCATTTGCACATTGAGGGGCTACGATTGAGGTTGAGGAGATGAGAGAGAATACTCGACCTTGTTCGAGGTAGGTCCCCTTTTTTTTATTTTTTAAATGTTTTACTCTATAAATATATATGTAAAATGAATTTTTTATTATTTAGCATTGTTATGTCGTGGTTTTTTTCTTCATTTTCATGAAATAAATTTTTTTAGGTCATATAATTGATATTATTTAAAAACAAAAACGCAAACCCAAACTTAAACGCAAACTCAAACTTACACATATAATTTACCCAAAATTTTGAAACATAAACACAAACCCAAATCCAAAATTATGAAACATTTACATGTAACCTTAAAAGCCTAAAATCATATAATTTAACCAAAACGTAAACTAGAAGCATAATTTTTGTTTCGTGAATCTAGTTAGTCTTTAGCCATCCGAAGTAATCGTTACAGGGAATTAATTTAGTATACATGACTATATTATTACTTGAGAACATGCCACAAAATCTTTTTGTCATAGCTTGATCATTCTAGACATTTTTATTATGTACACAACTTTCAAAATCAGCACATAACAAAACCCTAAGTATTACATACTAGGTTACATAAATCAATTTATATATATTAAAGTCTTAAAATCACTTAAGTTATGTAGATGTGGAATCTTTTTTTGATATATTTATGCTTAAGGGGATGTCATGAATATTGTTGTTTAGATGGACATGTATGTTAAATTATGTAGATATTTATGTTAATGTGTACATGTGCAGTTTTCATTGTTTAAAATTTTTGAACTTTTGTTTGAAAAAATATTTCATGTCGAAGACATAAATTGAATTTGTTTAATTTAAATACGTATGTATAGATATTTTTTAATTTTAAAAAACATGTTCTTTTTCAACACATGTACATATATAAATTGATTTCCTAGTGAATGTATACATGTATGTGCCCACTTGCAGTGAGTGCCCTTTTTATCTCTAGATATTACATTTCTGTCACATGACTTCTACTGGTTCATACCCTAGAATTCATGGTAGTCAGGCCTCTTAGGCCACCATGATACTCCACAGAGTCGAGATAGTCACAGTTTGGAGACTATCACGAGGATGCATGTCGCTCTAGCTACGCTAGAGATAACGCTGCAAAATAGTGCTACCCTCCCTAATAGGGAGAAATTGATTTCCATTCGTACAGAGTTGATGAGTATGATTTAGAAGGCTCGATCATACAATCCATATGATGATACATCTATTGATTCTTTTTACCATAGCCTATCTAGCACTATTACAGGTACTGTCGGTTGGAGGACAGTTGATGGGGATGTTACTGTTACTTAGGTTAAGAACATGTTTGGGACCCATTACATAGAAAAGAAAGTGGTTAGAGTATTAGGGTCACAAAATGTACAGATGACTTAGTAGCTCCTTTTATATATCGGAGATGGTTGGTGGCCCATCATATGTGGCCCCAAAAGGATGAGGTGCCCTTATATTTCTGCAAACAATTTTTTACAAAGTTCCATTTAGGTTATGATGTTGATTACACAAATTTACCACCACATGCTGGTCAGGGTCGGGGCAGATATCAGGATAAGTGTAGACGACCATATGCACGACAACTCCTTAGTAAGAGGGCATTGGTGGGTCAAAACCTTTTGGTTCTTCCAAAAGGTTTGGAAACCTACACTGGAGTTGGACAGGTTGCTGCTGAGGATGCACACGTAGATATGTTTTCTAGCATTGCCACCATCACAAATTAGGTCGATGAGTTATCATCTGATCATGTGGGTAGGTACATGCTCAGATCTTGGACAAGCACAGGCGTTGATCCTTCTAGTTCATTTTATGATCCTTACATCTGATATGATCTTTCCACTCCATATGAGATATTACGACTACCAGAGGATTGTTTGTGCGACATGAGCTCCATTTTAGTCAGATATCTCCTAGTAGCTTACCAACACATTTCTACAACACATGGGGTTCCTCCGCGTGATATTCCTGCATTCGTTCGAGGAGACTAGGCCTCAAGATCCTCCACATGCAGCAATTGAGGACGAGGAGATGCAGAGGAAGGTACCTCTAGATAGGAGGATGTCCAGATACATCCTACAACTCAACGATAGAGTGTGGATGATCTTACACCACCTCGAAAACATACACAGGCTCCCCTATATTAGACACCTACGACCTCACGATTTCACAATGGATTCTCAAATTTTCTTATGGATGAGGCCATTGATCCTGAAATAGTGTCCTTACATTCTTCTGAGTTATCTAACATTGGACATGCATTACACTAGGTACACTTGAAACCGTTTAATTTTAAGATTCAAGAACAATCAAGTAATTTTGTATAATTGATTTATATAAATTTAATATATATATTTAAGTATATATTTTAAATTAATTTGAACCAGGTATATGACATTCGAGGGGTGCTACATATGGATATTTAGAGGATCACATTGATCCAATTCATCAGGATATAGAGGTAAAATTTAATTTAAATTATTTTTAAATAGTTTATTTGCTTCAAGTTTAAAGATGCCTTCAATAACAACTGAACCAGTTGGATATTGTTGTCCATCACCATCAAAAATTTCTTACACCAACTTGGATTTTTCTTTGGTGCTTATTAGTAGATAATAATCTACACCTTCTACTTTCTCGAGATCTGCAACAACAACAAAAATATCACCTGTACAATTTATATATGTATAAATTAAATAAACTATAAATAAAAAACCTCACACAC
>MU228066.1:513050-538120 GCA_018584345.1 Thuja plicata | reverse complement strand
TATATCTGTGTGTGTGTGTGTACATGTATGTCAGCACATACCTATAACACCTAAATCATAAACTCGTTCATAATCAACTGAATATATAGGATCATGGATGCCTATGTCATTGTCATCATCTTCATAAGGAGGCATTCTGACTAACTCTTTCTGATCCCATTGTGAAATTTATTTGCAATATTAACACATTGACTCATTATGTTGTTGTTAACACAATCTTCACAAAAGCATGATTTATCTCTTAGTTGAATTAGTGGAGGCTTGTGTTGTTCTGTAGTCATCACTTGATATAAACTTCTAATTCCAACAATTGATTGACAATTGTAAGGATCAGATCGATTGATATCTAGATATATATAAATTTAATAAATTTTAAAGTCAGATCAACTCAATTCAATTATGAAAAATATGAAATGTACATATGTATACCCTAGTAATAATTTAATTAAATTAGAATTTGAGTTTGAATAATGATTTCTAGTTTTGAATTATACCTATCACTTCCCAAAAGTAACGTTTGTTGTGTTTTGTGTCTCGAGTAGTGAAATGCTTTCGACACCATTCAATAATTTTTTTGCATTCTCTATCATGTTACTTGGATATATTTAACAATTTAAAGTACATGTAAATATAAAATTAATTTATTCAAACTATCAAATGAAGATTAAAGCTCACTAAGTTACAAACAAATTGAATAATATGAAAATGTATACATATGTATACCTTGAAGTTCATGTTGTCGGAGTGCACACTTGACACATGCTCCTGCTCCATTATGCTCCCTTTTCCATGTCCACTTTCAAAGAAGTTCCAAACAAACTTAACATTGTGTCTAGCATTTTGCATAGCTAACCAATTACAAGCTTTTGCAGATTTAAATTGACTTGCACAATCATGTGTAAAAACTTTTAAAAACACTAAATATATATGATCTCTAGATCTAATATAATTGAAATGTACTATTTAAGAAAATTTAATTCAAGTTTACTTACCCGCACACCCATCAGACTAGATCCAGTGTTGTGAAGCATTTATGCCGCGACTCGCAAGATTGTGGAAAAACATGCTGAAACAATGAGCCACATAGCTCCTATCAGGAACCTTATCATCGCTGATATAGAAATGAACCTCCTTGATGATAATGCATTCATTTTGATCTATACTTTCTATCTCATCCAAATAAAATTATGCATGTCTATACGTCACATGGAAAAATATTGCAACTTGATCAGAATGATAATATTGACTTTGGAGCTCTTTTTGAGGAGAGAATATATGATTCTCCACAAAATCTACAACTAAAAGAATACAACTAGGTGGAAAACAGTTTTTGGAATCATGAAACTATTTAGCTTGCCATCGTGCACCATGACAATGTTGGATATGTGGATAAATCATAGATCGAAATCTGTCCATGAACTGAAGGTATGGTAATTCACTCTCCTTCAATGCAAATTTTTTTTGATTCTAGTCCTGTCTTCATTTCGTATTTCTCATATTCAAATCTCTTGCACTAGACTGGTGTTGTAACATCAATATTATCATATTGTAAAGGAAATTTATATAAATTTCTACAATCATTACATTTATTTTTAATACATAGGACATTGAATTCATCTGAGTCTTCTGACTTATCACATAAAATGGATTTCACATATTCTGTTGTACTTCCAGGAACCATATCTAGATTAAGTACTGCCATAACCTTTTTATATGATTTCAAGTATAACCTAAACTCAACATGATTTCAACAACAACATGTTTAATGAACCTTATTTATGCACACAAAGCAAGGACACATCATCTCAAACATTCTCTGACCTATTTTCACATTTGAAAATTCTTGTTTGAATATTTCAAATAGTTCAATTTGTGTAGTATCGACAAAATGTTTTGGATGTGAAATATTCATACCAGTCTTGTCATCTTTAATCTGTATAGTGTCCCTTCTATTGGAAGAGACACAAGAGTGGTTGGTCAAAAATTTAATGACTCATCTTCTTATAGTTTTAGAAATTTTGTCTTTTTGAGGAACTCTACAAATCTGTACCCAATTCTTTTCAATGTTCATATCCAACACATTTCTCTTCCTAATATATCTCTGAACAGTTCTTTGAGATACCTTGAGTAAATCAAAAACTACTCCAACTTGATTTCTGTTTGTCAATCTCTTACTAGTAATCATAGTCATCAACAATCTTCTAGCAACATTTGAATCAGATCCTCCATGATCTATCTTGTTAACAATGTTCAATTCATCTTGCAAATTTTCAATTATTGTTTCTTTTACTTGACCTCAGTGTACAATTTTCCTATTATCAACACCTAACAACTCTAAAACTGGAGTCATTTCTCTTTTCAATAGTAACTTTGCAAACAATTGTGCTTTTCCCACCAAATTTTAATCCTCAAAATATTTCTTCTACATGTTTTTGACATGCAATTTAATAGTGCTTTTAGGTATCAGGTGCTCCGGTGCAATTTGATTGACAAGTGATTCCTCATTCATCTCCATAAAATTTTGCATTGTAGGATAAATACGTATACCTTGACTATTACCAATATCCTCCCCTAGTTGAGTTGCACCTTCTTCAACATCGATAGGTTCTTCTTCAACATTGACCAGTTGCTCTTCGATAAGTTTTGTATGACCTTTCATTTGGTCATCCCTTTTACGATCATATTTCCTTGTTCTAGTCCTTTTCTTTCCCATTGCTCAAATAGAAGAAAAAAAATTATTTTTCTTTCAGAATCCTTCTTGATTAAAAAACTTACAAAGTCACACTCCTCTGGTCACAAAATGCCTTTGTCGCTTCCTCAAAAAACCTTATATATTTTGAAATAAGGATTTAATATCGTAATCGATATTTGTTTTTTTTTAAATTAACTTTTATATATACCTTTCAAATTGAAAGGGTAGGTCGCCCACACTACCGCTTGCGGGTGGTCAACCACCTAGGTAGACTCGGCCAAGTCTGCCTAGGTGGCATGCAATGTTGGCAACCAAACCTCCAAAACACACCAAATCAACAAGTTGGCACTTCTGCTGGTTTTTTCTTTGCTCAAACTAAATAATGTCAAAAAACTAAAAGTATACCCATTTCTAGATCTCGGAACTATGATTCTTGACTTATAAATTTTATATTGTTTCAAATACAAAATATTGAACAAATTTGTTAAAAACTGCATGTAGGTTATTAAAGCTTTCAGAAGTCGTTGATTCAGATGATATAAAAAAATTCTAAATCAATTCAGAAATTTTTTAAAATCATAGATAACACTAGAGAAGAGAGTCCTCTTCAATAATATGTAATTTATTTGATACATTGAAAACATTTCTTTATTTTTTTCTGCACTAGCTATACATGTCATCTAAAACATATTCTGAAATTCGAGGAAAAAATAATGTTTTACTTATAATGATTTGACAGGAAGTAAACTCCCTGATTTATAGTATTTTTCACGAAATGAAAAATAGACCTAAAAAATTCAAAAAATATATTAATTTTGGTTCAATTTTTTTTAAAAAAAATTATAGGCATATAATTCATCCTATTTCACACATTTCATCAATTTACATCATCTTCAAATTCTCAATAGAAATGTGAATTTATGCCCTTGAAGATTTACAATTTTGGTGGTGTTAACCTTTTCCTTTGTAAAAGGGTGACAGATTATTATGCTTTTACCCCACACACACACACACACACACACACACACACACACAAAGAGAGAGAGAGAGAGAGAGAGAGAGAGAGAGAGAGAGAGAGAGAGAGAGAGAGAGAGAGCATGCGGTGAAATAATACAGTTAAAATTTAAAAGAGGAGGGAAAAAAGATCTCTCAAGCCATTTTAGAATATTTTCAGCTATTTTTACTACCCTGGAAAGCTGACAAGTGGTGAAATGCTCAAACTTGACATTTGAATGTTATGATATCACTAGATGTTAACACAATGCATATATGTCCATGTGGCACACTAGTATCCAGATAGATTAGGCTCAAAAATGTTAGCAGACAAGATAAACATGTGGTTAGTGGAAAATTGATGCAAGAAGGTAGCTTGTGAAATGGACCTTGAGCATACTAAGAGGGAAAGGGCTCATACAAGGACTAAAATGAGCCTACTCAAATGCTATGGGAATCGACACTAAAGTGGCTATAAAAGTATAGGGGAAATTACAAAGAGGTTTTTAATTTTCAATTCTATATTTTACTCCCACTTTAGCGGACTTATGAATCTAAATGAAAATGGATGCGAAAGGAAATTCATAAAAAATAAATAACATCGTGATGCCAAAATGACACTATAGAAGTAGTAGATAGTTCTTCAAACCAAAGAAGCATGCTCAAAGGGTGAATACCTACAAAAAAATTGCATTAGACAAAAAAATCTACCCAAGACAACAAGGTTAGAACATGAAAGTCACAAACCCATTGAGACACGATAAACATATAGCTATAGAGACAATGAAATGGATAACACATACACAAAGAAAATAACACACAACAAACAAACTTAAATTTTTGATTCAACAAAGTGAAATAGGCCTTGATGCAAAAGGTTGTCTTAGTACTACCCTTTATCCCCAAAATATATTAGAACCATAACACATAGAAGAGTTATAAAATGAAGAAAAGAATGTAATGATTGATTTCTTCAAGGAAGAATGAATCTAAAAGAGAAGGAATAAAATGATTTTGAGAAGATAGTATGTTGCTAGGGTTCATGTAGATTATAGAGAATAAAAAACATATCATAGTTTAGCTAGTTTTATTACACTAGGTGATTAAATTTATTAGGAGCATGAACCTTGCTACATAGGAAAACCACTACAAAATAAGATTCTTTGTATAAAACCAATTTCACTATGGAAGAGGGTCATTGCTAATAGAGATAAATAAATAGTAGGTAGGAATAACCTTGAATTTAGAGAGGAAATTTACAACAGACATAAGGAAGGACCAAACTCAACATTATGGAGGAATTTCACTACAACAAATAGATTTTGATAAGTCTTACAAGCTCGTGCATGAGCACCAAGGCTTAGTCCTTAGGGGATAATTATTTTTGTTTACAATTAGGGGTTTAGGAAGATCATCAAACCCCATGGGTCTTGAATTTAATAAGTATGTGAATATAAGCCTAAGTAGAGAGTCAATAGCTGGGCCAAAATAGCCTTTAGGACATTTAGGCCCAATGGGCTAAAAAGATGTAAATGAGGTCTAAAAAGCATGAACCATGATGAACCATTATGTAATGGCCATAATAGTCCCTATTGGATGTAAAATGAATTGATTTAGTCATTTTAAGGGTCTCTTAGGAGTTAGAGGCACAATAGGATAAAAATTGTCAAAATTGTAAATGTTGCATAAAAAGTTGCTATGCAACTTTGGAACAACTTTTTGCAAAGTGCTTGTAAATTAGCCTCAATGATCAATTAAGTTCAAAAAGTATTTAAGGGAAGTTGAGAAGGTTGGAACATGGTATTTTAATCCTTTTGGATCAAGGTTGTATGGGTTGGAGAAGATTGGTTATCAAACAAATAATTTTTTCTTAGTTTTTCATGCTTATTCTCTATTTCTATGATTGGCACATGTGATAGGTGATTGATTTTGCAGAACTAGTTTCATGTTTTCATTTTAGGGTGAATCAGGAATCTAATTTTTTTTTGTTTGATCAAAATTGGTTAATTCAGGTGCATTCTACAAGCATTTGTCTGTGACTAGTCTTGGATTTAACCCTTACCTAGGGTTTCTCAAACAAATGTCTCTAACTTGAGATTTCACAGTGGAAATTCAATGGACCTGGGTGAAATTCAAGTTATGGGAATGTAATATAAGGTTCAAGTGATTTGGGGCAGGAAGGATAAGGGAAGTTTCATAAATTTGATGTTGTAGTCGAGCATCTCTATGTTCTCGGCATGATTGTGTCTGCAAATTGAGTTGTAGTAGAAAGGATGGAGTGGATAGGTGCAAATGAATGGTGTATTTTATGTTTTTTGATGCACCTTTAGGTTCTTGAAGTATTGAGAGTGTCAGAAAGTTCCATTTGTATAGGGTTTCTTTTTAAATATGCCCTAATTAGGCCTATTAGCCCTAGGACGGATAGTGCCCTTGTTATGGGATTCAAGAACTAGGAGTTGGGGTGTTGATAGAGATCTTTAATGGGTATTTGTAAAGGTGATCCAATCAGGGGTCCTTTGTGGAATTGTAGAGGTAGGTACTGAAAACTTGAAAATCAGACCTACTAGAAATTATGCCTTGTCCACTAGATCTAATTAGCATTGTTTGTTTCTAAGTCACTTTAGAGGGATTGAGTGCCCAAGATGTATTATGTTGAGTCCAATAAGAACATGGGGCTCCATTCCACCCATTCCTAATTTGAGATCCCATGATTTATAGCCATCACCTACTTGCAAGGAGATTGGGTTAAGGGGTGTAAGGAGTTGTGAGAGTGTGATTTTTAGGGGAAGGTTGTGGTTCAAAGAAGGGTGTGTTGAAGGGAATTATAGGATCCTTAGATTCTATCTCTAGGTCATCAAGGAGATAATCATTGGATAGTGAATCCAAAGAACAAAGAGAAAATTGTGATTATACTCTTATTCCACAAAGTTTGGCATTGAACCTAACCTCTCCTTGTCATATTGGTATATTAGTGGACATGATATCTTTGGGAGGTGTATTTCTAAGGAATAAAAAGAAGTGGAAGTTGAGGCTAATACAATGCCTCCTAAAAACATGTCTCAAGAATCCATCAAGAAGATGATGGAATAAATGTTTGCAACAAAACTAGTGGAGTTCCAGAGGTCTAATGATAGAGACAGTGGTCATAAAGATGAGGACAATGAAGGAAAAGAGGGTGAACAAGAATACAACATTGAACTAGTAAGGGAGTTTCCTGCATAATAGAGAGCTTTTATAGAGGCTATAAAATTAGTAAAAGGAGATGGTACTAATAAGTTTCTAGCATATTGAGATTTCAAGGATGTAGATGAAGTTATTGAGTGGGTAGAAGCCCTAGAAAATCATTTCAAACTTATTGAAGTGACTAAATGTGATAGGGTCAGAATAGCCAAAGGAAAGTTAAGGGGTTCTGATCTTTCATGGTGGAAATTTACAAAAGGAGAAAGGCTGAAAGAAGGAAAGAATATGATATCATCCTACGGGATGATGAAGACAAAGATCAAGATATAATTTCTTCCCATGGATTATGAAGTGAAAATGTATAGGAAACTCCAAAATATCAGACAAAGGGATTTGGATGTTAACTCCTATACTGAAGAGTTTCATAAATTGACTCTTAGATCCAAGAAACAAGAAGATGAAGTAGAGAGAGTGGCTAGGTATTTGAATGGCCCGAGGTTTAACATCTAAGAGGAGATTTGTCTCTTGTCTTCTAACATAGTGAACAAGTGTTTTCAAATAGCCCTTAGAGTGGGGGAGAAATTGAAGAGAAGAAATGAAAAAATAAACAGAGGTAGGGGTGAAGGAATTCCAGGGGAAGAGGTAGCTATGGTGGTAGAGGAAAAGGCCAAGGATCCCAAGGGTAGTCTATTCAGAGAGAGAAGATGGGAGACTCAAGTAGCAGAGGAGGCTACAGAGGTAGGGGATCAAATAGTGGTAGGTCTAAAGGATCAGGAAGATGATCCAAGTTCTCTGGAATGAAATGCTACAATTGTGATTAGATGGGAAACCCTTCCTATAGGTGTCCACAGAAATCATCCACTTCAAAAGGTAGTGAAAGAATGGTCAACTATGTTCAAGAGGATGCTACAAGTGTGCATTCACCCGAGGTACAATTAAGCTCAGAACTGGGAGAAATTCTGATGATTAGAAGGACCTTATTGAAGGAACCTATCAAGGAGGAGACATCATAAATAATAGGACTCTTTTAAGGTTAATTTCAAGGTCCAAGGTAAGCTATTCAAATTATTTATTGATTCAGGTTCAACTAAAAATATGTTCTCATTAGAAGTGGTTAACAAGTTAAAATTTGAAAGAATTCCCCATTCCTTTACCTACAAGGTTAGTTGGCTAAATAAGGGGCAACATATGTTAAAAAACTAGTGGTGATTATGATGATGAACAAGATAAGAGGTATACAAGGTTGTAAAAGGATTAGATCATTTGTTATTTTTTCATTGATGTCAAGAAACTAATTTCTGGTTCATATTGAGTTTCCATATCATTCAGAGTATGATATAAGATGAAATGAGTTAAGGAAAAGAGGAAGTGAAAATTTGTGAAGATGAAGAAATTAATTGGGAAGCTAATATAGATCACACAATGATAAGGTTATATTGATATAGTTTTTTTCTACTTTACATTTGATGATATTGAGTCGGTAAAGTAGAATGGTCAAGTTGGTAAAGGAAAAAGTCTAGTTACCGAGCAAGAAATCTGTCGGTAAAAGGAAAGTGTTGGGCAGTAAATGAAATAAAACCAAGACACATAACAAATGAAGTTAGTTACCAAGCATGGAAAATATTCTATAAACAAGGATCATAACATATTTAATGAAGAACCACAATGATCTGGAAGATTCCAAGGATGGAGAAGAGTTGCTTACAGAGATCTATGATCATAAAAATTCAAGGTGATGATCTATGGTAAAGATTAAGAGGAAAAAGTGATGTTATGATTTCCAAGAAAATTTCAATTTCTGAGGTGATAGTAATATGTTTAACTGAGTATCAAGTTCATTGAATCAATTCATAAATTCAATCTGACAGTTGAGAGTAAAATAAGGAAAACCCAATCAAGGAGATTAAGAAGCAAAATAGAGCCTATATAAAGGATGAGCTTGTATGATAGAGGGGGATGGCAAGTTGAATTGTGGATGTGCTACTGAGTAATGAAGTGAAGAAGGACAAAGTGGAAATCTAGTCTAGAGAAGAGACTAATGAAGTGTTGAGGCCAGTAGACAAAGAGCGCATAAAGGATCTAACCAAGAAAGAGGTAGTTGCAATATTACAAATCAAATTCTATAATGTCGCTTATTAACATTTGTATCAAAAAAATATCTTAACCGAGTGGACTTAATAGTCTTATTGTAAATCCTTGTGAAAGGTAACATTCTAGGATGAATGTTTAAAGCCATTTAACCACTACTAACAAGGTGCAAATCCTAGCAGATCTGAGGCAAATCCCCCAACAGGGTCACATTTGACAATGTGCAATGTAATCTTTAATAGGATTGGCTCTTAACCGAGTGTACTTTAGAAGAGTATTTTTATTTTTTGGTGAAAGTTTGCATGGAGGTTTTTTCCCAAATTGGGTTTCCTCATTAAATACTGGTATCATATGTGTTGAATGCTTATTGTGCATGTTATTTATGATTACTTAAGTTGTTGATTGAAAAATGTGAAGTTATTGTTAATTCAGTTAATATTAAAGTTTGTCTTACTGAGTTGAATTAGATTTCAAGTTTTTAAGGTTTAAAGAATCACTATTCAATGATTCACCCCCCTCTCAGTAAACCAAAAATTGGTATGAGATCCAAGTACTCTAAAGAGATACGTTTAAAATACTTGAGTAAAAGATTCAAAGATGTATAAGAGGGAGGCACCAAAGTTGAATAAGTATAACTTCTCTACATGGAAAAGTAGGATGAGGTTGCACCTATATGGAATTAGAGAATATGCAATATACTACCTTGATAATGTGTATTCATCACCCCCATTGGGGCATATGACACTTGAGAAAATAAGAGAAAGGAAAGATCACACACAAGTTATGATTGAGATATCCTCTTCTCTCACTGACCTAGAGCTCAATGACCTTAAATGATGTGATACATCAAAATAGACGTGGGATAAGATTGCATTGGTATATGGTGGAGATCAACATGTTTAGAAGTAAAAAGATGAAATTTTGAGAGGAAAATTTGATTCTATGAGAATGAAAGAAGGAGAAATTGTTGCACAATACAATACAAGACTGAAGGAAATTGTAAATGCTATCAGAGGTGCTGGCAGACATATTGAAGAAGATGTAACAAATAAAATGTTGAGCACATTGTTTCCCATATATACCATCTGTGTATCAGCAATACAAGAACTAGGATCCATTCCTCATATGGTTGTTTCACTAGATGCTACAATTGGTAAGTTGATTTATTTTGAGCTAAATGAATTTAACAATAGTTTACCTATCTCTACTAAGATTGAGTTTGCATTCAACTCATCTTTGAACATTGGAATTTATAGAGAGTCTAGATCAAGTGATGGTTATGCAAGTAGTGCGAGTGAAAGGTTTTATAGTTGCAAAAGTGATCTAGAGGATCTATATGCCAAATATGAAAGACAACAAGCAGAGTTTGAAGCTTTACTAGCTAGAATACTACCTAGAGGAAGGGGAGTATCGAGGTAAGCTACCTTTGAAATGTTTTATTTGTAACAATATTGGTCACATTGCATCTAGGTGTCCTAACAACAACAATGATGAGAAGAAAGACAATCGATATAATAAAAGGAGAGAGAACAAATTTAGGAGATACCGAGATTTCAAGAACAAAGGTAAGAAGTCATGCTACATTGTTGAAGGAATAATAGATGATGATACATATGATGAAGGTGAATAAGTTGTGTATGTTGCTATGAAGGATGATTCTGATGAAGAAAGGTGTGAGGAAGAAAAATCCCTAATCTCACATGTAAGCAAGAATGATACTTGCATTATAGATAGTGGTTGCTCACATCATATGACTGGTGACACACATAAGTTCATTACTATGAAAGAACATAATGTAGGGTATGTTGGATTTGTTAATGATGCTCAGTATCATTTGAAAGGTAAAGGTTCTATAATTCTACTGAATAATACAAAATATGATGATGTCTATTAGGTTGAAGGACTAACGTATAAGTTGTTGAGTGTGGCATAGTTGAACAATACAGGACACCGGCTAGAATTTTAGAATGGAAAGGTAAAAGTATTTGATCACAATGGAGGTTTGATTTCCATTGGAGAAAATTCTAAAGTTAACTTATTCTACCTTGAGAATTCTACAAAGAGTTTTTTGTTTACTAAAATTGATGATGTATGGTTATGACACAAGAGACTTTGTCATGTGAATTTTGACAACTTAATTAAGGTGAGAAAAATGAATATAGTAAGAGGTCTATCGAGATTGGACAAACTTGAAAATGTCATGTGCAAAGGATGTCAAGTTGGTAAGATGAAAAAGTCAAGTTTTACAAGAAATTCCTACACTACTCAAGGAATTTTGGAATTAGTGCACACTAATCTATGTGAGTCTATGAGGACACAAAGGTATTATGGTGATAGATATTTCATTTTATTTGTTGATGATTATTCAAGAATGATGTCTTTCATGTTTTTGAAAGAAAAATCTAATACTTTTCAAATGTTTAAGTGGTATAAGGCTAGAGTTGAAAAGGATACTGAGAGATAATTAAGTGTGTGAGATTTGATAGAGCAGGAGATTTTACATCTGATGAGTTTACACTCATCTGTAATGAACATGGAATAAAGAGACAAATGTGTGCACCGAGGACACCACAAAAAATGGTATAGAAGAAAGAAGAAAAAGATCCATTGTTGATTGTGCAAGAACACTAATGATTGAGAAGGGCATTTCTCAAATATTTTGGAGAGAAATAGTTAGTACTACCGCTTATACACTAAACTGAGTACAACTAAAGAAAGGTACAAACAAGACTACATATGAGATCTGGTATGATCGTAAAATGAATGTAAGTTATTTCAAAGTATTTGGAAGTAGTTGTTACATTATAAATTATTCTAGAGATGGAAAGTTTGATTCTAAAGGTGATGATGGAATATTCTTAGGATTTTATACAAAGAGAAAAGTGTACAAGTGTTTGAACAAGTCTACTAACAAAAATGTAGAAAGTGAAAATGTAAGGGTTGGTGAATTTGCAGAGAAAAATGATGAAGACAACAAGAAGGAACCCAAGGACTCCCAAAGTTTTGTATATGTTCAACCAGAGATTCTTGATACCTTTCCTAAAGCACAAACCAAGGAGGAAGTTGAATAGAGATAACAACCATCGAATGATGAAAATGAGGAACTTGCACTGCCTACCGATCCTGTTCTAGAAAAGTATGTGAGAAGACACCACTCACCGAGAAAGATTATTGGAGACAAGAATGATGGAGTTATGACAAGAAGTAAGGGAAGAGATAGTACATATTTAATTTATGAATTTGAGCCAAGAAGAGTAAAAGATGCATTTGATAATAAAGATTGGGTTAAAGCTATTAAAGAAGAGATAGATTAGATTGAAGGAAACAACACATGGACTTTGGTACTGAAAACTAAAGATAAAAATGTTATTGGTACAAAGTAGAATTTTAGAAAAAAAGTAAATGAACATGGAGATGTAAGACGAAACAAAGAAAGAATGGTTTGCAAAGGGTATGAAAAAGAAGAAGGTATTGATTATGGTGATACTTTTCCACCTGTTGCTAGATTAGGAGGAGTTAGAATTATACTAGCATATGCAACTTATAAAAGATTTAAAGTTAATCAAATGGATGTCAAGTCTGCATTTCTAAATGGTATTCTTGAAGAATAAGTCTATATTGAACAAACTGAAGGATTTTTTGAGAATAATAACAAGGACATGGTATGTAAACTACACAAGGAAATGTATGGTTTAAAACTGATGTAGGAGCATCCTAGGGTAGTTGGCAATCCTGTGTCACCAAAAACATGTTTTGGTTTGATTTCTATTTTAGTAGTTAACTTGGTTGGAAATCCGAGGTGATCGGTCTCTTGGTGGCAATTCTTGGTTGGAAGATGTATTGATTTACTGTTGAACTTGGTAACTAGACTCAGTGGTGCTCGGTGTTGCTTCTTTTGGTGGTATGCTACTCAGGTTACACTGCTCGGTGGTAGTTTCTTAGTGTGTACAGCTTGGTGGTGTCTTGCTTGGTAGGATATTAATCTATGGTGTTTGTTTGGTGGAGTTGTACTTGATTGTGTCTTTCATTGAGTGGTCTGGCACTTGGTGTACTTATTTACTGACTAGCTGTTGGGGTTCACTAACTTGTGTTTATGGATTGGGGTGGACATTAGAGATTGCATTCATGATTTGATGGAGTCATTAGGATCGTGCTAAGTTCTGAGCCATGCAGATTTGTGGCATTGGATCTTGTGTGGACCTAAATTTGGGTTGATGTGTTTTTTTATGTATTTTTGTAATAATTGCAGCCGACTGGTGCACTTAATATCTATTCATTATAGAGTGTATGGCTGAATGGGTCATTTAATTATTGTTTACAAGCCGACTTGTGGAAAGTGTGTATAAAAGAGAGTCTAGGTTGATGTTTAGAGGGATAGGAAAGATAGAGGCATGGGAAGATAGATACAGGATAGAAAAGGAAGATAATAAGCTGAAAGATTGTAATTTTTATATATAGTTGTAAGTGGGTAGACAGAGATTGCAGATTTCTTGGTGGCTTGTGAGCACAAGTTTAGATCTGGTTTCTTCCACTTAGCTATATGGTAGATGGATAAAATTAGATCCTATGAGATCTTTCTGAATCTGTTGATGTAACTGGCCCTAACTAGGAATGCCTTACATCCTGGAATGTTGCATGTAATTGGAATTACGAGATAATGTGAAGTTGATATTGATATATCTTGTGTTGTGTTGTTTTCACTGTGTGTTCTTATTATTGGCTCCAAGATTGGATAGCCCTTTGTGGATCCTCCAAGCTTGACTGCATCAAGTGGTATCAAAGTTGTTGGTTTGTTTCTTGTGGAACTTAGGGTTTTCAAAGATTTGGAGAGATGCCTCTAAGAAGATTGGACCCTAGGGTGATTGAAGATCTTTCTAAGGAGGTGCAAGTGAGGATAACAGAAAGATTCAAATTTGAGATGGCAACAATGAAGAATGAAATCATAGAAGGTATTAGAAATGTTGGATTGCATAGAGGTTGAATAACGGATGATGGTTAAATGAAGAAGTTGTTGAAGATTTTGAAGTTGTTGGATCTAGTGGAGATGACAAAGCTAATCGAATAGAGAGATCTAGAGGAGACTGATATGATCAGTTGTAGAGATCTGGAGCTCAGTTGGGTACAAGCTACCAAATGGAGGTTTCCAATTTCTTAGGTACATTGAGACCCGAGGATCTGATTGATTGGATCGGTGAGTTAGAAGACTACTTTGAGCTAGAAGACATTGAAGATCCACTTAGAGTAAGCTTGGCACAGAATAAGTTGAAGGGACATGCTGCTTTATGGTGGAAAGAGTTGTAGAGGGACTGAGAAGAAGAAGGTGAGATGAAGATCAATCGGTGGAGGTTGATGATGACAAAGCTAAAAGATAATTTCATTCGTACTGACTATGAACTTGAGTTATTTAAGAAATTGTAGAGCCTAAAATAGAACGAGATGACTGTGGAATGTTATACCGAGGAGTTCTACAATTTGACTATTCGGTCTGGGCATAGAGAAATTTCTAAGGGTGGTGAGATATGTTAATGGTATGAAATTCAATATCCAAGATGAGACTGGTATGTTGAAGATTGACTCGATAGAAGATGCTTATCAGTATGCATTGAAGGTAGAAGATAAGTTGAAGAGAATACATTATGGTAATTCCTGAGGGAAAGAGAAGCAAGAAAAGTAGGTAAAGGATAAATTGAGAATTGATGATGAACTAAAACCTATTGAACTGGGGAGAAGAATAGGTAGAGGTGTATTTATAGGTACTTGTTACAACTATGGTGAAGAAGGACATCGGTCATTTGAATGTCCCCATGCAAATAAGAAGGTTGATAGTCACCAAAATGTTGTGGTGAATGAGGTTGTTGAGAATGAACCTGAGGTGGAGGGTGTGAATCTCTTTCTTAGGAGAACTTTGTTGTCCTTGAAGCAAGCTGATTCTTGTCAGAGGAAGAACTTGTTCAGAACTATGTGTAATTCTATTGGTAAATATTATAAGGTGATTGTTGATGGAGGAAGTACTGTCAACCTAGTTGCTGAGGAGATGGTTTAGAAACCTGGTTTGAAAAGGTTGAGGCATCCTTTTCCTTATCAGATAAGTTGGTTAGAAGCTGGTAATGTAGTAGAGGTGAAGGAGTAGTGCATGGTGAGTTTTCACATTGGTACCTATAGAGATGAATTACTATATGACATTGTGGAGATGAGTTCTTGCTATGCTTTACTTGGGAGCCCTTCACAGTATGATAGAGAGGCTATTCATGATTGTAAAATTAATTCATTTACTATACTGAAGGATGGGTAGAAGTCTATTTTGATTCCTTTGAAGTATGTTGAGCTCAGTAAGAGAAACTTGAGAATTGGTAGTAGATCTAAAATTGTTGCAGTGGATGGTGCAGGTATGAGTATGCAGAGATATTAAGATAAATCAACAAGTACTAGTGGTGAAAGGAAGAAAAAGAACCGAGGGAAGAGTGTGTCAGTTAAGGACTCAAAGTCATGTATATCAGGAACCAGTTTTGGATCTATGTGTTGAATCCCAACAAATGTTCATCTAGCTTTTGAGAACATCTTTTTGCACCTGGGGTGTTTGATGCAGGAGCATCCTGGGGTAGTTGGAAATCCTGTGTCACCAAAAACATGTTTTGGTTTGGTTTATATTTTATTAGTTAAATTTTTTGATGATCTGAGGTGCTTGGTCACTTTGGTGGTAGTACTCGGTTGGAAGATGTATTGCTTCACTGTTGAACTCAGTGACTAGACTCGGTGGTGCTTTGTGTTGCTATATTTGGTGATATTCTATTTGGGCTATACTACTTGGTGTGTGCATCTTGGTGGTGTATTTCTTAGTAGCATATTAATCGGTGGTGTCTATTTGGTGGAGTTATACTCAGTTGTGTCTTTCATCAAGTGGTTTGGCTCTTAGTGTGCTTGTTTACCGACTGGTTGTTGGGGTTCACCGACTTGTGTTTATGGATTGGGGTAGACATTAGAGATTGCATCTGTGATTTGAGGGAGGCATTGGGATCATGCTAAGTTATGAGGCATGTGAATTTGTGGCATTGGATCTTGTGTGGACCTAAATTTGGTTTGATGTGTTTTTATATATATTTTGTTATTAGTTGTAGCCGCCTGGGGCATTTAATATATGTTCATTGTAGAGTGTATGGCTGAATGGGTCATTTAATTATTGTTTACAAGCTAAATTGTGGCAAGTGTGTAGAGTCTAGGTTGATGTTTAGAGGGACAGGAAAAACAAAGGCATGGGAAGATAGATAGAGGATAGTAGAGTAAGCTAATACACTGAAAGATTGTAAGTTTTTGTAGATAGTTGTAAGTTGGTAGACAGAGATTGCAGATTTCTTAGTGGCTTGCGAGCACAAGTTCAGATCTGGTTTCTTCCACTTAGCTATTGTGTGTGTGAAATAGTGCATCTTTTACCTATGACACAACACTTCAATAGATCATTATATTAGTGGAAAACATGGCTAGATGAGCATATAAAGCACTAGAATTGACCTATTACTTTCTAACTAAGAAGAGTATGATAAGAAACATAACATCCCTCAGATTATGCTACTATTAGTGACATATATAACTTAGCAATGAAAGATTTGAGTGAAAAAAAACTATTTAATCATTAAGAAATGCATATTAACTCTAAAAATGAACATTATAACTATGCATGATAATGAGACTATGAAGCAATATGAAGTTGTGAAGAAATTGATAGCATAACAATGCTTGAAACTCCTTCAAAATATGGGCATAACAATATTACATTCCAATATTAAGGGCTTATTTATGCTCAAAAACTCCTTCTATTTAAAGAAGAAATGAGGAGAGAGAGGGGGACAAGGTTCATTAATGGAGTGGAAAAACTCATTAATGAGGTGTAAGAGAAATAAATGCCAAAGACATTGAAGAGACATGGGCTTAAGGAATCTCCATTAATGAGGCATTAATGAGAGCCTTTAAGAAGCATGGGAAGGGTGTAAGAGGCAAGCTTAAGAAGGTGGACTTAGAGAGAGTCAAGCTTGAGAAAGTTTACTTTCTCAAATGAGTTGAGTTCCTAATCACACCTTAATGGAATGTGACATCATTAGGAGGTAGGTTAGAATGGGATTAGGATTAGGATTAGATTTAGCATGGGTGAATAGGTTGGCATGGATTTGAACCCAAGGTCAAGGTGGTTGAGATAGGTTAGGTTGGGGTTTAGGGGAATATTAATTAAATGAATTATATAAAATATATTCATTCAAAAATAGGAATATTAATTATTTACATTTTTTATTGCTTTAGACAATTAATTAGGACTATATCCAATTAATTAGATTAATTTAGGCTAGAAGATAGCCCTTTTGTAAGTGATTTGATATAATAGGGATTTATTTAATTCCTTTTAAATTAATTACCTTAGCCATGTTTGATTTAAAATAATTTGAATTAAATTGATTTGATTTGATTGGCTTAGGTGATTAATAAAATTGAGTGATTAGATCACTTAGGAGATTAAATCTGATTTGAATGAATTATGTCAGCCGATCAAAGAGTTGTCTGAACATAATTGGGGGTAGTATCACACTTAGGGAAAGTAGGGTCTATAGTAAGAGTAGACAAAATCCAGGCGGTTACATTTTCTCCCGTTTGAATAGATGTGTGAGCAGCGCATTGATTCAAAGAAAGTTTTTGATTTTGACTTTAGAAAGATTGAGAATTTCTCTCATGATCGAATGAAATGCCTGATGAGATCAATCTCGCACTTGATTGAACTAAGCTGATAGAATTTTCTTTGAACTTGGTTTTCATCCAAAGGTAAATAAAAGATTTTAAAGATACCAATTCTGAACTTGGTTGTCGGCCAAGGATTGATGATACTGATTTCAAACTTGGTTGTCATCCAAAATTTAGTATGAAGCTTCCAGGAGCTTAATAAGAATCTTTTAAAATGAGGGAACACAAAATATCCAGCTTATGAGAACCAAAGCTTTCTATCCAACAGTTCTGACTTAGTCAAGGAAATTGTCATGCCCCTAGTTGTTTGATTACGAAGTCATTTTAATGTTGTTTTGAGAAAGAATTGATTGATGATAGTGTGATCATGCCCCCTCAAGAATGAAATCGAAGGAAAGGAATGAAATCCCTCTATTTTAAAATGATGTATCACTTGCAGGGGTGGTGAGATCAAGAAATAATACATTTTAGAAGAAGTGAAGAAATAAAGGTGTGTTTAGGGTAAAACACATGGGTACCAAGTTAATTATGTGTAAAAGGTGAGTTTGGTTTCGTTCCTGATTGATCAAAGATTTTGGGAATCATGGATATGGAAATGTCCTGGATTTCAAATGAATTAAAAATAGAAAGGAGTTTGAGCTCAAGTCCTTACGTTGTTCTTTGTAAATAAATCATGCAATCCTTAAGTGCATCTATACGCAAACTCTTAGGACTTGTCACTGATTTGCAAATATTGTAGCATTTTATCATCATTGGGCACTTTTGGAACGGATACCACCTGATAGTACAACAATCACTAATACCCATTGATATCATGAAGGTATGAATACTATTTTTATTTAGAAAGTCAAAAATAGACTTAGGCATCAAGGCATAGAAGCCAAGATAACAAAATAGTCACCTTCCTTTTACTATATCAGATTCTATGTAAGGCAAGATATTGGACTCACAATGACCGTGAAAATTCATATCCTTGGGTAAATTATGCTTCATATACCTTAGTGAAAATCTGAGTTAGAAAATAGAAAATTAAATTGTTTCAACCTCACCATAGTTTACACATAACAAAGATCAAGATATATGCGGCTATCCACTCATGTTGGCAGCTCTTACCATAAACATCCAAGTTGGGTGAAATTTATAGGATCATTTGGAACAATCACCATAAAAAAAAAACCAAGAAAATGTTATGCCCCATGTCCTTGCGACTCTTTGTCTTTGCACAGACGTCATGGAGTAACTTGGAAGACATAACAACTATCAATTGTGAATCAATCAAAGAAAACTCATAACTGCTTAGATGCCCCTAGTTAAATCATCATCAAAACATAAAAGAGTCATATTCAAACCAAGATCAAACTATGTTTAGGTAGTATTGAGAAATACTATTGATTCATTTTTCAAGCGCAGTATAGATTCACCAATCAAAAAGGTGGAATTCAAGAAATATGTGTTCCATGTCTGTGTATAACTTTCAACCTGTTTGAAAAATAAGGTAGGTCTCAGGAACATCATTTTAGGTTAGTGCAATTGTTTGTGTTAGATAGGTGGTTCATAAAGATACACCCTTGTTTCATGAAAGTGACATTTTAGTGAAAAACATCGAATATCATTATGTCACAAGACAAAAAATCCTATGACGACCTAGTAGATGCTACCTATCATGCTAGAAAAAGATGCCCCCAAGGAAGAATGACTTGATCCTAAGATAGAAATGCGGACAAATCCCAAGAAAGGATAAGATTTTTGTAAGGAAACAAAGTTAACTCTTATCACAGGTGTAATCGTGAAGGCTCAGTATCAACAATGCATTGATAGATGGAGCACAGAACACAAGTGACGCATGATTGCCAGTGTGTAGAAGATTCATAAAAGATTAGCAATTCTCAAGCATGATTGTATTTGTGTGGCCCCAATGTCTAGAAAGATGTAGGGTGTTACAGATGGATTGATAGATCAAAAGTGGATTGGAAAAAGTGGATGAAGTGGGTGAATGTCACCCCAAAAGAGAGTCTCCTCAAGATTACCCAAGCTAGGGAAAAATAATATAGCAATGTAGGCTCATAAAGTGGTATCAAATCTCATATAGGATAATGACCTGATGTCATGAAAAGTATGTAGGATATCATGGAGCCCCAAACGAGTGGACATGTCAAGAGAGTTCTTATAACTATCTTTTCATTTTATTTTTTTCTTCCTTTTGATCAAGGCCAAGGGGTCAACTGGTAGGATTAGCGCGAGGATAGTGAGTATTAGCTTGGGATAAGAAAGATCATGATTGTGAGAAACATACAAAATCAAGTGAGTAAGATATACAATTTGTTCATGAATAGGCCCAACCCTGTCAAGATCATCAGATCAAAAATGGATGAAAGATATGAGGGATATGATGTCATGGAAGTAACTTTCCCCCAAGTGAAGAGCACAAGTAGGAGGAATTATGCGTAACGCCTGTTTGCTAAGTTTTCATCACGGTACTTATCCAAGGCGCCACAAGAAGTGGTTTTCACCATAGGATGAATCTTTTTCTCTTTAGTTTTTCTACCAAGGTGCCTGTTTACCAGGTTTTCGCCGAGGCAGTTTTTTTTTCTTTTTCTTTTCCAGATTTCAAGGAGGAACCTATATCTTTCTCTTGGGATAGTGGTATTTTGAAAGATATGATATGATAGGCAAAGAACAATGAAAGTATGCTTAAAGATGTTGATAGGGTAATGAAATGGAGGATAAGGAAGATGGAGGCCAAGATTTTATGTAATGGACCAGATGAGAGAAAAAGAAAAAATGTAAGGACCCAATATGGAAGGATAGTAGGTGACAAGATCAACATCAACGCACCCTTTGAAGGGTAGAGTATGGATTGAGTTTTTGATGTATGAATGGATAGGGATCATGGTACATAAGGACCCAAGATGGAGGAAGTATTCAAGGTAATGGATTTTGGGACATGAGGACCCAAAATAGAGTTAGAAGATGGACAATGTGTGAAAGAAGATGAAGTGGAAGCCTTTGGAAGTTTGGATGCCAGTTCTAATTTTTCCTTTTTGTTCAAGCCTTTTAAGAGAGACTTGGGAATCCACATAACTCTTGATTTTACTTTGCTTTTGGATGATTTAGAATGTAATTCTTCTATGATGGATTTAGGAACCCATATTTTCTTTGATATTATGTTCTTCTCCGTGGACCTTTGTGGTCTCTTGAATGTTTCTTTTTTCTTTGTATTCACATGTCGATTAGATTGGACATAGTGATCTTCATATGTAAGTGAATTCTTGAATTTTTGATTTCTTTGTTTGACATCCAAATTGCTTCCAAAAAACTTGGGATTTGGCAATGAATAAGACCGATATGGATGGTTCATATGTATGTGTTGATATGGAGGTTTCAAAGACGCATGTTTCTGTTGATCTTGATAGGAGATAGGATAAGTGGATGGAGGGATATATGGACCCAATATAGATGGAAGGTTTGAAGCTTTCTATTTTTGAACATATGGACCAAGGATAGATTTGGAAGATGGAGAAGGCTGATTCTTGCATGCAAATGGAGGAATATAAGGTGTG
Organism: Thuja plicata; assembly: GCA_018584345.1. Taxonomy (NCBI): domain Eukaryota; kingdom Viridiplantae; phylum Streptophyta; class Pinopsida; order Cupressales; family Cupressaceae; genus Thuja; species Thuja plicata. The sequence goes on along the minus strand of MU228066.1, from coordinate 516,886 downwards.
AAATGAGTATCAACATCTTTAGAGTGAGCTTCCTGGCCAAGGATCTTTTGTTTCAAATTCATCTTCATACTAAGATGCTCTTGTGTAACTTTGATAGGATCCATTTTAACTAGAACCCTTGATGTTTGAGGCAACTTATTGTCATGTAAGGGATTTGGAGGAATAATGTCTTTTTGAGGTGGATATGGAGCTTTATATGAAAGATATGATGGAACATGTTGATCTTGACAAGGGTATTTGTATAATGTAGGAAGAGTACCTTGCTCTTGATTTTCAATAGAATTTTTAGAAGTATTAAGATCTTGCTTAGGAGATGAAGGGATATGTAGCTCTTGAGATGGAGGAATATCTTCTTGAAGGAAATGAAAAGATACGAGGGGATCATCTTCAGATTGTAAGGCTATGGGATCTTCATCACATGTTGGAGGGGATAGGATAATGTCTTCATCTTGATCATTAGTAAGACTTGTTTCTTTGTTCTTTTTATTATCCTCTTGACACGGACCCAATCCAAAGGAAAAGATAAGAGTTTTAATCTTTATGAGGGATTCTTGAAGGATTGCTGGGAAATTATCCAAAATAGGCCTTGATGTACATGAAATCTTAGTGTCTTTGATCTTAGGAGCATGGAATATACTTGCTACAAGATATAGATTAGATTGGATTTATTTTAAAGGCATCCCTTGAGGGTAGAAAAAATTATCATGAAAAGCATTAGGATCTTTGTGTGATGGAGGATATTTGGATATCCTTGAAGCTTTGTCAGATGAAGGAATAGAGGAAGAAGTAGAAGTATCATTTAGCTCATTTCTAGACATAGGTTCATGATTTTGATCATGCTTGAGATTGGTATCTTCATTTGATAATCCATTAGTATCTTCAACTTTGATTATGGAATCATCAATTAGATCTTGGATTTTATGTTTTAAATCCATGCAATGTGAATTTTTATGCTCATTATTTTGATGATAGGCACAGTAGGTACTCACAAATGACATTCCACATGAGGTGGTTTGAGGCAATGTGATTAGATTGTTTTCAAGAAGATCTACTAGCATTGTCGTATAAGATCATCTCAAAGGAGTAAATGCTCTATCCCTTGGACATGTAGATCCACTTGAACTCTCCAAAGAGATGTTGGACTCAAGATTTTGAGGACGTTGATCGAAGATAGGATTGACATGATCTTGTGAAATAATCTCTTGATCAAAGATAGGATTACCATGAGGAGGTTTCTCCTTTGGAGAATGTGAAGACCTACGTGTCTTGTGATCATAGAGAAGAGGAAAGATTTATCTTAGTGAAGACCCACTTGATGAGGTATCCTTTTCTTCCTTTAAGTCTTGAATCTCAGATTTCAAAGCTTGCATTTTCTTAGATAGGGTCTTAATGAGAATTTATTCTTCCTTGTTGTTAAGACCATAGGATTCATCCCATTTTTTTTTAGTCATTGTAAGATTGTCTTGATCAAAATCTCAGAATGGTGCCAATGGGATTTTTGAACTATCCCCAAATGTGTGAGTTTGGGTTTGATGTTTCAAAGTAATTGATTCCAGCGTCAAAGGGTTAGAATGCCCTGATAGTGAGCTGAGAACCAATGAGAGTTGATTGTTTGAAGTAAGTGACTCTAGCATCAGAGGGTTAGAATGCCCTGATAGTGAGCTGGGAATCAAGTTTGTTTAGCTGAGTGTAAAGACCACACGATTCAGGACCAATTGTGAAAATCCAAAATGACATGCAAGGTAGACTTATAAGAAAGTTGTGAAACAATGACATATGTACTAGCAAAAGAAATAAAACCAGACTGAAGAGGCAAAAGGGTATCCAAAAGTACTAAATTCTTCTGATAAACAAGTATGCAAGTTCCCACTGTCCTAGGTGCGAGCCAGGAAATACAATATGTGAGCTTTTGATGGCCTAGGATGCGAGATTTCTTCCTAGATGCGATGAAGTGCTGACCAGATACGATGTATAATACTAGCTATGAGCCAAGATACTAGATACGAGCCAGGAAATTTGGGATATGAGCCAAGATACCAGATACGATCCTAGAAATCCAAGATGCAATTTTCTGATGTCTTTTTCAGATTTTGTCATTTTTGAAAAATTTGTCTTGAAAGTGCGTGAAGTCTATTTGATTGCAGATTGCATTCTGAGACCTGTTAGTGAGTGAAAAACACATCTGTAGACCAAGGTGTGAAGTTTGTTACTTGTTTGAAGGTGTGATATTTTTAATAATATTTAGTTATATCAAGCATTGTTGCATTGTTAAGGGAACAAACACATCCTTATGCCCTATTTTTTGGGTGGAGCATGAAAATCCTTGCTCATTGATTTAGGTACACATTCAAATGCTAATTAGAATACAACCATCACCAAGCACACAATGACTCCAGTCATGATGCTGTATTAGCCAAATCTAAACACAAGTGAGGGCATGATATGATGAGTGTCATGGGGAAATTACTTTTTTCCTTGCACAAGGATTATCACCCTTTCAGAGATGAATCAGGTAGTTTGTCTATGAAGTTCATTGTTTATGATGGGGCAATCCATTTGAAATCATCCCCCATAGAATTGCACAAGACAAAATTGAGGCGTATACCCCTATGAGTACTCAAATATGTGTAGTCTCACAAGAAAGACTCAAGTGGCTCCACTCTACACATACCCAAGCATGTTCAAGAAATGATGTAAAAATTACAGGAACAAAACCTATTATGTCTTCCAAGGCTTTGCCTACAAGGAAGAAATTATTTATAGTGTGCTAGAAGGATTGGCATAAAACCTGTCCTCACTTGGGTTGTTCCTGGGAGATTGTTTCCTCAACCGGCAGGCCCTCTACTGTTAAATAAGCATACAAAGGATTGGCGAGCGTAGGATGGTTAGTCCCTACCATTTTCTCCCAAAACACATCAATCAAAGATTTTTAAACCAAAGAAAGCATGAGTAAGCAAAGTTTGTGTTTGTTCAGATATCTACAATGTTGAATGACTTTCTTGTTTAGTTACTATCTCGAATTAGACAATGGAGCTTTTCTTGTTCAATTAATCCACAATGTTAAGTGCTTTGTGTTGTTCAATTTCTGTCCCAAAAAGAATTAAACGATGTATTCGTTCATTTATCCCATAAATTTAGTGCTTTGAGTTGTTCATTTACTGATCCAAAACAAATTTAGTTTTGTTTGCTTTGTTCAATTCTCTTAAAATTCCTTTCAACTCATAAACTAATTTGTGAGTTTCTAATTTTCCTGAAAAGGAAAAGAGCATATTCCTCTAGTCAGTTTAGTAGAAGATTAGAAAATATAATTAGTTTAAAAAGTATGAAAAGAGAAGTCAAGATGGGGGTTTGGCAACCTGAAAAACCACAAGTTAGTATTCTTTGTTCTACTCCCAAGAGAGTCTCCGATAGCGATCTGCAAACATGAGTTAGGCTTCTTAAAAGACAAAAAACCAAATTGATCAAAACCTTAGAGGTTAGGAAATGAAGTACGCAAAAATTTCAAACAAATATGATCCTTGAAATATGGGATACGATGCAATATACCAGATGTGAGCCTATGCTACCAGATGCGACAGATTTCTGACCAGTTGTGATCCTATACTGGAAATGACCCAGGAAATCCCAGATGCGAGCCTTGTTTTCTGCGGTGAGAGGGTGTATCCTGGATGCGAGCTTCTGCTACAAGAAATGACTTGATGAAGGGTGCTCCCCTTAATACCACAAACACATAACATAAACAGAGAAACAACCACAATATGCAAGAACAGAAAATTGGCTTCTTATTATCTCCACAAATGTGGAATTACAAACTTTTAGAATTACAATATGCAAAG
>MU228066.1:475551-489151 GCA_018584345.1 Thuja plicata | reverse complement strand
AGGTGACAATTCAGTTGAATTTCTCTAAAGACCTCTCACAAGGCCACTCCTAGCAGGGTGATTAAATCCTTTAACAGGGTCACACCTAACAGTGTGTTTTGTAACCTTTAACGGGGTTGGCTCCTAATAGGGCTCACTTCAGAAGAGTGAAAATCAGTAACTAGTTGCATTGGTGGTTTTCCCAAATTGGGTTTCCACATTATATCTAGTGTCACTTGTGTTTATGCTATTTGTTTTATGCATGTCAATAACTGTGAATGTTTAATGAACAATAATAAGTTAATCTACCGAGCAACAGCAGTATATATTAAAGACATCTAAGGGACTTGTGGATTTATTTTTGTGGTAACTGATTCACCCCTCCCCTCTCAGTTACTCCATCTATATTTCCAACAAGATTGTTAACCAGCTAATGTCAATAATGATGAAGACTAAGCTAAGAGGTATAACAGATTGTAGAAGGATTATATTAGTTGTTATTTTATCATTGATGTCAAGCAATTGATTTCTGGTTCATATTGAGTTTCCATATCATTCAAGGTGATGATCTATGGTAAAGATTAAGTGAAAAAGTGATGTTATGAGTTCCAAGAAAATTTTAAGTTCTGAGGTGATAGTAATATATTTAACCGAGTATCAAGTTCATTGAATCAATTCATAAAGTTAATTTGATGTTTGAGAGTAAAAGAAGGAAAACCTAATCAAGGAGATTAAGAGGAAAAACAAAGCCTATATGAAGGATGAACTTGTATGATAGAGGGGGTTAGAAAGTTGAATTATGGATGTCCTACCAAGTAATATAGTGAAGAACAGAGAAGTGGAAATCTAGCCTAAAGAAGAGATTGATGAAGTGTTGAGGCCAGAAGACAAAGAGTGCATAAGGGATCTGACCAAGCAAGAGCTAGTTGCAATATGATAGGTTAAATTCTATAATGGTCCTTATTAATATTTGTTGCAGAAAAAAACTTTACTGAGTGCACTTAATAGTATTATTGTAAATCCTTGTGAAATGTGACCTTATAAGATGAATGTTTAAAGCCCTTTAACCACTCGAATCCTAACATGGTGAAGATCCTAATAGATCTCAGGAAAATCCCCTAATAGGGTCACATTTGACAATGTGCATTGTAATCTTTAACATGATTGGCTCTTAACCGAGCATACTTTAGAAGAGTATTTTTTATTTTTGGGTGACGATTCCCATAGAGTTTTTTTCCCAAATTGGGTTCCCTCATTAAATACTAGTGCCATATGTGTTGAATGTTTATTTTGCATGTTATTTTCTGATTACTTAAGTTTCTGATTGAAAAAGTGAAGTTATTGTTAAGTTGGTTAATATTGAAGTGTGTCTTATCGAGTTGAATCAGATTTTAAGGTTTTAGGGTTTAAATAATCTTTGTTTACTAATTCACCCCCTCTTAGTAAGCTAACAACATGTTGTGGTCAATGAAAAATATTAGGTAGAGTTTAGTATAGGAGGGTAAAAAAACAAGATCCTATGTGATATTCTCCCCATGGATGCCTATTACCTTCTCCTAGGTAGACCATGGTATTTTGATAGAAAGGCTCACCATGATGGTGAGAAGAACTCATACCCATTTAAGAAGGATGGGGTAACATATAAAATAGAGTCCATTGGGGTTGTGAAAGAGACAAATCAAGTAGGTCCTAGTGTGTTAATGGTTGGGGATAAAGAGTTCCTAGATACCATGAAGGAAGAAGGGGTAGGTTTTGCCTTGGTACTAAAACCCAAGTTAGAGGAGGAGACCAGTGAAAAGAAAGAGATCCTTGTGCAGGTTTAGGAGCTATTGGATAGGTATAATGACATAATCAGTGATGGGACACTTGGTTCTTTGCCTCCTAAAATAAGTGTGAGTTATCAAATAGACCTATTACCAGGATTCTCTCTCCCTAACAAGGTTTCATATAAGGTGACTCCAAAACAATTTGAAGAGATAGCTAAGAAGGTGCAGTAGTTGTTAGACAATGGTCCGATAAGGAAAAGCATTAGCCCTTGTGTTTTTTCCAAAGTGTTGGCACCAAAGAAAGGGAGAAAATGGAGGTTATGTATTGATTCAAGGGCAATAAAAAGAACCACAATAAGGTACATACTTCCCATACCTAGAATGGAAGACTTGATGGATTTCATAGGAGGGGCAAGATAATTTCCAAAATTGATCTCAAAAGTGGTTATCACCAAATATGGCTTAGAGAGGGGGAAAAATGGAAGGAAAATTTCAAAACCACAGAAGGCTTGTATGAATGGCTTGTAATGCCATTTGGACTCTCCAATGCACCAAGAACCTTAATGAGACTCATGAATGAGGTCTTGAAGGACTATATTGGTAAATTTGTTGTAGTGTATCTAGATGATATAATAATTTTGAGTAGAACCAAAGAAGAACACCTAAGGTATTTAGATCTTGTTTTGAAAATAATTTCTAATGAGAAGTTACTAATAAATCTTGAGAAGTGTGAACTTTTGAAGTAGGAACTTTATTACCTAGGTTTTGTGATCTCTCATGGAGACTTGAAGATGGATATAGACAAGGTTGATGCCATACTCAATTGGCCCACTTCTAGGAATGTAGGAGATGTAAGGAGATTTCATGGGATGGACACCTTCTATAGGAAATTCATAAATAATTTCATTCAGATTTGTTCTCCAATTTTCAAACACCATAAAAGGAGGGGGTAAAACAAATTTTCTTCAGATAGATGGAGAAGATAAATTATTTGAATAGTTGAAACAAAGGGTTTCTTCTCAACCTTTTTTGGTATTTCCTAACTTCAATAAATTATTCACCATTGAGTGTGATGCTAGCAATGTGGCTATAGGTGTTGTATTGAGTAAAGAAGGAAGGCATGTGACCTTCTTTAGTAAAAACCCGAGTGAAGCTAAGAGGAAATATTACTCGTATGACCTTGAGTTATATGCTATGGTAAAGGCTTTAAAAACATGGAGAAATTACCTCCTACCCAAAGAATTTTTGGTATATACTGACAATCATGCCATGAGTTTCTTGAATAGAAAAGAGAAACTAAGTCATAAGCACATGAACTGGGTGGAGAATTTTCAAGCCTACATTTTCACCATCAAACACAAAAAGGGTCAAGCCAAAAAGGTAGTTGATTCACTTAGCAAAAGAGTAATGACTGTTCTGGAGATACAATTGCAAAGTATTGGGGTAGATACATGTAAGGATCTTGTTTTTAAGGAAGGGTTGTTGTGTGTCCCTAAAGGTTTAGTGAGGGAAAATTTGATTCAGGAGAAGCACAATGGTAGTCTTGGTGGCCATTTTGGTCTCAATAAAATCTTGGAGCTGGTACAGAGGTTTTACTATTCACCTAGATTTCAGAATGATGTTACAAAGTATGTTTAGTCATGTACAATATGCTTTTTGTTTGATCTAAATTGAATTATGTGGATGAATTTTGTTTGATCCAAATTGTTGAAGTCTGGTGAATTCAATAAGATTTTTTTGTGATTATTCCTCAATTTAACCCTTACCTATGGTTTCTCAAACAAATGTCTCTAAATTGAGATTTCACCATGGAAATTCAATGGCCCTGGGTGAAATCCAAGTTATGAGAATGTACTATAAGGTTCAAGTTATTTGGCGTAGGAAGGATAAGGGAAGTGTTAGAAATTTGATGTTTTAGTCGAGCATCTCTATGTGGTCGGCATGAATGTGTTTGCAAATTGAGTTGCAATAGAAAGGGTGGAGTGGGTAGGCACAAATTGTATGTGTTCGAAATCTACCTATTGGGAGCACGCTCAAACATGTAAATGTAAGAGATATAAATCAATAAAACACACTAACATGTCTAAGAACATACTCTAAAACAAATACTTCCATCACAACCTCTGATGAGCTCAACAAGGGTACCCAATGCCTTGTTGATTTTCTCTTACAGAAGTATGTGGGTGTTCTCTCCCAACACAATATTAAAATCCCACTTGAAATGCATGAAAAAGATGAGCTAATAACTCAAGAACAAGTATAAGGAACTTGTCTCAAGCTTTCACCATTGATGAAGATGATGAAAAAACTAATGCTAGGATGATATGCAAGATCTAAGCTAAAAAACTACATTCATTCCATTAAAACCTAAGATGTAATATCTAGATTTTCAAAATGAACTAAAAGCATAAAGTATGAACTAAGAAATTCTAGAACTAAATTAACATGATAACAATGCATAAAATGAAGATGATTCACTCTTGACAATGGCCTCTATTTATAGATTTTTGGGAGGAAGGAGATGGCTTGGATGAGATGGAGCTCATGTGACATCTACATAGGTGCCATATGAGAGAAACGTAAGCCATGAAAGAGGCCAAGTTTTCTCACACATGTGTGAGCAACTTGTGATGTGATGGGTCAAGGTGTACTTAAAGTACATATGTGAAGTATCTTGTAAGAGATGTAAAATTTTTTGTCCAATAAAACACTTTTAGAAAGTGTAACAATGTGTCATCAAGGTTGTAAGAAACCTTGTTGGCACCAAATTAGGATTATTTTGAAAAGTTGATTTTTGGAAATTTGCTCACACATGTGTGAGCAAATAATTAGGACTAATATGTGTAGGAATCAAGAAATTATCCTAATTAACCTTAGTTAATTAGTGAGTACGTCTATTTGGTGAGAGTGATGTGAGGTAGGGTATGATCTAGGTTCAAATTAGTTTAATCCAAATTAAATTTAGATTAATTGTGGTTTAGTAGAATTAATTCATGTGGAGGAATAAATAAATTATAAATTTATTTAAAAGGGGTAAATGAGGGAAATGTATATAAATAAGATTTAATACATTAAAAAGGGGGAATAATACTTAAATTAAGATTTAAATATTATGAAGGTGAATCATATTTAATTTAATAAATTAATTAAATAGATAGAAGAATATAATAAATATAATTAATTTAAAATTAACTATAATGTTATGGGAATATTAATTAAATTAATATAAAGATGATTTTAGACGTCTACATTTTGCCCCTCTCTGATGCGGAATCGAAAGTGGCATCGCGTTAAAGAAAAGAAAATAAGATGCCCCAAAAAGGTTAGGAAAACATAAGGCGACGAAGGTAGCGAAGTGTGCCCCCTCGAGAAAATAATAGAAAAAAATATAATTTTTTAATAAAATTTTCTTGAAAAAGGACAAGAAGAGAGGGAAAGAAAACCAATTGCATGGAGTTTCCAAAAATAAAATGGAGGAAAAATAGGGACCAGAACAAGGAACGGGGAGAAGAACAGAAGAAACAGGTCCCAAGGGCCTATAAATTGTCCACCTTGGCCCAAAGAGAAGTCATTTTCATTCATAGAGAGAAAAAAAAAGATGGAAGAAGAGAGAAGAGATGGCGATGATCTGAGAGAGTGCATAGCTTGGGGAGAAAGTCAGGACACACCAGCGACCCATAGATGCAAGACCACCAGTGAGTAGTCAAAGACCTTTGAGTCATTTATGCATTTAAGGTTTTAATTTGGATTTATTGTGGTCGAAAAGCATGTAAAACCAGCCTGCAACGGAGACAACAGTCGCCTTACTATCGTCTGCATAGACAATAATCAACAAACCACTGTCTTCTCAAATGGTTGATCAGAAATCATCATTTACACAGACAGAGATCACATGATCACTGTCTGTGAGGGCAGGTGGGAGACAAAAAGGGGAACGAAGATAGCAAAGTAGGTTCACCGCCTGCATAGAAAAGAGGTGGCGACCTAAATCAACATTTTCACAGATCGGCAGCTACAAAAAACCATTGTCTGAGTGGGTGAATTGGTGTCTTCACTGATTGGCCTATGAATAGAAGAAAAAGGGAGGAAAAGGGATTTGGAGGGCATTTTTTGATGCCTTAAATTAAAAAAGAATGCTATATGATATCTGACATGGGTATTTGGTGGATGTAGGAGGTTACGATTACCTTCTAGGTGAGGGAGTGCTATCCAACGATGATGGCCCTAGAGCATGAGCTGACTATAGAGGAGTGGGGTCTAGTTACCTTGTGTGGGTTAGAGCATGTGCACCTTTGGCCCCATTTGAGAGTGCATAATGTGCTTATGTGTGCATTGATTGAGAGGTGGCATAGTACCACCTCAAGCTTTCACTTCCCCATAGGGGAAGCTACTATTACTTGTCACGATGTGTGGAGGATTTACAGAGTGGTGAATCGGGGGCTGATACTTAAGTACTATTTTGAGGGGTTAGAGCCATACATGGAGATGACATTTGGGAGGAGGTAAAAGAATATTCTGATGACATGATAGTGGATGTCATGGGCAGGGGCAACAGTGGCATGACCACAGTTGCGATGGGTGGAACTGTATTTGGCAGGTTTGGTTGGAGGATGAATGATGTCGGATCATGGAGGCAAGGGGATTCCCTATCGGTTGGGCACGGGTGTTGAGTAGCATGGTAGAGGATGGACAATAGTACTGCTGGGAATACACTATATTGGGCTAGTTATATTATGATCTATACATGTGCACCTATCGTAAGGGTAGGGAATTAGGACTGAGATGTTCTTTATTATTGGCATGGACTTGGAAGCATATAGCTATCATATGCCTGATTTGCACTCATGGGACTAGGTAGGTTTATGAGCCATTTGCATGTAGATACAAGCCACCAATTAGCTACAAGTCTAAAAACTTGATTGGGTATTGGCGGAGAAGATTGGATGAGATGGGGGACATTTAGTGGGAACCCTATGTAGGATGCAAGACATGGGGCCATCAGGTCCCACAAATGGATGGAGATGCATATGCAGAGGATGATCATTATGGTTCTTATTATCTGAGATTTGTATAGACTGAATGTTGGTTAATAGGATGTACATCTTATATGATAGCCAGGTATATGCTGTACAGAGTACAAAAATAGATGGGAAAGGTGTAGGAGGCCCTGCCAGATGGATTTCCTCATCCTTTGGTGACTCAGGAGGTATGCAAGATCTAGGGGCTTGGGGTTGACTTACGTGGAGATCGGGGATCATGGATGGGTATGGAGGGAGTGGCATATATCAGAACTCAAGAGTCACTGCATGATGATGGAGTAGTACCAACATATGCACAGTCGTGGGTGACTCATAGGTCGATCAGGCTGATGGTTCCTAGTGTAGTGTAGGCAGATGAGCAACTTGGGAAGGGACAGGATGAAGGACAATAGGATGGTGACAATGATGATGAAGAGGGAGGACATTGAGGAGGGGCTAGGGGTAGGCAATTCTGATCGAGAGTAGTCATCACTAGGTGATGAGGAGAGGTGGATATAATAGCAGGGAGGCAGCCACTAGTGGTCCTGGATATACAGAGACATGTACAGGGATAGGGGCCACAGGGGCCATAGGTACAGGGTCCACCAGGACAGAGACAAGGGCCACCAGATGAATACATAGCCCAGGATGTTCATGACATGGTAGTGGTAGAGTGGGACAATCTACAAACAGAGCTAAAAAGGGTACATGGATTATTGGCTATATATCAGGCGTCTGAGAGTAGTTCACAAGAAGAGATCTTGAGATTACAGGAAATTGTTTTCCACCTCATAGGCCACAACAAGAATATTATAGAGAGAGTTATCTCAAGTAAAGGGGGCTTTGGTGGCAGAGATAACATGAGGAGATGGTGCATAGAGTGCATTAAATCATTTACAGGCTCGGGTGGACAACAAAGATTTTGGGATGGCGGGACATGAAGAGGGTGCAGGAGAGGAGCTAGCAGCCATGTTAGTATAGATAGCGGCTTTGACAGCTTAGCAAGATGTTGTGTGAATACAAGAAGAGGAATACAGGGTAGAGTGAGATATATCTCACCAAATAGGCACAACTTTAGGTTTGGGACAGGTGCTAGCATATGCATTTGTAGCACAGAGGGAGGATGGCAGGAGAGGATGAGAGGCCATGTATTACATGACCCTATATCATAGTGTCATGTCAGAGGGAGAGCAGGAGACACCATACTCAGAGAGGTCTACATCCTAGAGTATAAGTTAGGATTCCTAGGGATTAGTGGGGTTAGCACCCCGTCCTAGTAGGGGTGCGGGGCCATCACAACCACCACGATGATTCTGTAAGACTATTTTTGATACAACTTTTTGTATGACATTATGAGACACTAACGTATGATGGAATTTATATACATGGAATTTTATGATGATGATCTATTTTATGTTGTTATGCTATGCAATGTTTATGCAAGATGGATATGATGTTTATGATCTTATATATATATATCATGTTTATGACTGACATGCAGGATGAGATGAATTTATATGATTATCTGACCTATTTGTGATGCAAGAATGAGATGCATGTGATAATTAATGATATAGGTGAAATTCTTATAGATGGATGTACATTATGTGTAAGGATGCAATGTGATGATATATGAATAATGTGTAAATGTGTAATTAATTAATGGACTAAAATGAATGGTCTTAATAGATTAACAATGCAACTATAATGATTAATGAGTAATGAATGAAGTAACAATGCAACTATAATGATGAATTATGAATGAAAGGATTAAAAAATTAACCTAATGAGTGAATGCAACAACTATATGAATGTAATGAGGACACTATTTTTGTGTGTAACAAATAGGTCTAATAGAATCACTTAGGTATTTGGATAGGGGGAATAAACAGAAACTTCACCAAGAGAAAAATACAATCCTAACTAAATGATGACAGTGGGAATTATACCATGTTAATATTGTAGAGCATACCCTAGTTTGATTTTGCAAAAGGAGTTATGCACCAGGTGCTAGAAAACACAAGGGACATGGTTCCTTTGCGTGGACTAGACTCTTAGACAAATAGATTTCTAGGAATGAGAATGCAAGATACCAGGTATGATGAGACCTATGAAATGTTACTCATGAGGAGACACAATACACCTAGATATTTTAGGGATTTGACATAGTCATAACAGAACATCAAAAATAAATGCACTAACAAGCTATGACAAGCAAATCATACCAAAAATGACATGTATTCCACCATGTACTCACCATAATGAACCAAGATATGAAAGATCAAGTTTGTTACGAGGACACATTGAAAAACAAGATAAAATCAACCAAAAGGCATCCTGACCAAATGGTCATTTAGTCCAAAAGTTCTTGCCCTGAACAAATTTGATGTGAGAATTGATAGAATAGCCACCTAAAGGATGAATCTTGATGCGCAAAAGATTGATTGATTGAAACGAGAATTCGCTGGCAATTGCTTGTGAATAGAATGAAACTAGGAAAGTCAATGTGTTTGCTGATTTGGTGAAAAATTGTTGCAATCACTATGTCTAGAATAAATCTCAGTGTTGATGGGGTAAGCTTAGTCATGTGGGAATGTGATTTTAATGTGAAAGTGGAAAGCAGTCAGGGGAATACCTGCACAGATATGGGTAGTGAAGTTATTATGGAAGGTGATGGAGGTTGTATGCAAGGTGGGGGTAACAGATGGAGGAAATCATCATATGGGCTGGAAAACCTATTGGGAGTACACTCAGAGATACAAATGTTAGAGATATAAATCAATAAAACACACTAACATGTCTAAGAACATACTATAAAACAAATACTTCCATCACAACCTCCAATGAGATGAACAAGGGCACCCAATACCTTGTTGATTTTCTCTTAGAGAATTATGTGGGTGTGCTCTCCCAACACAATATTAAAATCCCAATTGAAATGCATGAAAAAGATGAGCTAATAACTCAAGAACAAGCATAAGGAACTTGTCTCAAGCTTTCACCATTGATGAAGATGATGCAAACACTAATGCTAGGATGATATGCAAGATCTAAGCTAAGAAACTAGATTCATTCCATTAAAACCTAAGATATAATATCTAGACTTTCAAAATAAACTAAAAGCATGAAGTATGAACTATTCTAGAGCTAAATTAACATGATAAAAATGCATAAAATGAAGATGGTTTTCTCTTGGCAATGACCTCTATTTATAGATTTTTGGGAGGAAGGAGAGCGCTTGGATGAGGTGGAGCTCATGTGGCATCCACATAGGTTCCACATGAGGGACATAAGCCATGCAAGAGGCCAAGTTTTCTCACATATGTGTGAGCAACTTGTGATGTGATGGGTCAAGGTGTGCTTAAAGTACACATGTGAAGGATCTTGTAAGAGGTGTAAGAGTTTTTATCCAATAAAACGCTTTTAGAAAGTGTAACAATGTGTCATCAAGGTTGTAAGAAACCTTGTTGGCACCAAATTAGGATTATTTTGAAAAGTCAATTTTTGGAAATTTTCTCACACGTGTGAGAAAATAATTAGGACTAATATGTGTAGGAATCAAGAAATTATCCTAATTAACCTTAGTTAATTAGTGAGTACGTCTATTTGGTGAGAGTGATGTGAGGTAGGGTAGGATCTAGGTTCAAATTAGTTTAATCCAAATTAAATTTAGATTAATTGTGGTTTAGTAGAATTAATTCATGTGGAGGAATAAATAAATTATAAATTTATTTAAAAGGGGTAAATGAGGGAAATGTATATAAATAAGATTTAATACATTAAAAAGGGGGAATAATACTTAAATTAAGATTTAAATATTATGAAGGTGAATCATATTTAATTAAATAAATTAATTAAATAGATAGAAGAATATAACAAATGTAATTAATTTAAAATTAACTATAATGTTATGGGAATATTAATTAAATTAGTATAAGGACAATTTTAGACGTCTACACAAATGAATGGTGGATTTTGTGTTTCTAGATGCCCCTCTAAGTGCCTGAAGTATTGAGAGTGTCAGAAAGTTCCATTTGTATAGGGTTTCTTTGTAAATCATCCCTAATTATGCCTATTAGCCTAATTAGCTTAATTATCCCTATAAAGGATAGTGCCCTTGTTGTGGGATTCAAGAACAATGATTTGGGGTGTTGATAGAGACTCTTGATGGGTATCTTGAAAGGTGATCCAATCAGGGGATCCTTTGTGAAATTGTAGAGGTAGGTCTTGAAAACTTTAAAATCAGACCTACTAGCAATTAGGAATTGTCCACTAGATCTAATTAGCATTGTTTTTCCTAATTTACTCCAGAGGCATTGAGTACCCAAGATAGATTGTGTTGAATCCAAGAAAAACATGGGATTTCATTTGCCGTAGTCAAGGTCAGAGGATCCAGTAAAGGACTGTCCAAACTTGATGCATAACAAAAAGACCACAACAAAAACTCAACAACATAGAGATATAACAACTTATATCAATTCATAAACATCTTTAAATTCAATTAAATGCAACATGTTGGGCTCTTAGGCCTTCTCAGTTAGGGAAAAAAACTATCAAAAAGATCTCACAGGATCCAACACTCTTAGTATACTCTATAGCGAAGTGGAAGAAATCCATATCTAAACATGTGCTTGCCAGCCTCCAAGCAATTAGAAATTTATATTTGGCCACTTACAACTATCTAAAACAACTTACAACTCTTTGTCTTATAGCTTACTCGGATATCCTCTATCTATCTCCTCACGTCTCTCCCCTATAAACATCAACCTAGACTCTCTTTTATAAAAACATGCCACAAGCCGACATTACAATTAAAATAACATAATAAAACACAATTTGACATCAAGAAACACATAACCAATGTGTTATCCATCAGTCAGCCTCCAACGATCATTAAATATATATAGGAGAGTGAACCAAACAAGATTTAGGTCCTCATATTCCCAAACACAACCACAAATTAAATGCACCAGTCCGCCAGCCCAATAGAAAGCATAAACCCCTTAGGTGATCAAGAATAATGAAAAAAGACCACTCGGTGAGAGGCACAACCGAGTTGAGCTCCACTAAACAGACACCACTGAGAATCACAAAACACCAAAAACCACTTAGTAACTAAGACCATGAAAAATAGTCACCAAGACCGAGCCAAAAACAACCAAGTCAACATGTAACTGAGCACTCCAACAAAGAAACTCCAAAGCAGTTATTGACTAGATTATCAAGCTCCCGAACAATAAAACAACATCAAACCAAAACATGTTTTTTGTGACACAGGATTGCCAACTACCCCAGGATGCTCCTGCATTAGACACCATAGGTGCGAAAAGATTTTCTCAGTAGCTCGATGAAAATCTATTGGGATTCAACATGTAGATCCCAAACTCATTCTTGATATAAATGTCTTCCAATTCATCAATCAACATACTCTTCCCTCGATTCTTCTTCTACTTATTTTGTCCACGAATACCCTCTAATGTACCTTTAGATCTCTAAATATAAGTGTCTGCAACAACCCCTAAAACCATCTATTGGAAAGTTGACTATACTAAATTATATGACTATATTTAGTGTTTTCATTATGGCAACAAAGTCATATGAAGTTTTGGAGTCAGCACACATTATCAGAAGATCATAAATTGGCTAAGTACAGAAAATAAGACAGAGCAAGGAACAGACTATTATAGTTTTGATTAGCGTGTGTTCATTTGTTATCCAAATGATATGTGCTTTTGAAGATACACTTATGAGTATGTTTACATGCTAATTCTAAGAGAGCATGACTAGATCTATAAGTATGAAGAAGATACATCAAATTGAAGAGATATAGCCAATGAATGCCAGAATAGGACAGAGATCATGGAAAGAGCCGACAGAGATTGTTTTGGCACAGAATTTTCACTTATCATCAGGACTTTCACCTTTGGATTAGTTTTTTTTAGTGAACTAAAAATCTATGGTTAAAAGTGCATGACTTGATTCATCCGGGATAATTAGTTAGAGCTAATTTGGTGGAGCGAACTGTGTGAAAAGATGTGTCTGTTCGGTTTGAGTAAAGCAGTTATAATTAATGTTAAGCTAACTTAATGAAGGTTTGCCTAGTTATTTAAGTGATAAAGATAGATTTTAAAAGGTTTCCAAAATCTGACATGTTTTTATCTTTTGAGGAAGTACTTATAGAAGGTCATTTGTGATGGGAAAAGTTGCGGAAGCTAGAGATAAGAAAAGCAGAGCAGAGTGTAAAAGAAGCAAAGATATATCTATCATATGTTGATGATATAGATATTGAAGTAGAAGATTTTAGAGTGAAGATAAGATTATTGTAGTGCTTTACAAGAGGTTAAATCATCAGCACACAAAAGGAACTAATCAGGCAAGTAGTGTCACAACAACAGTTCACCTTGCAGATACAGTGTGTATCGAAGAGCCAGAAGGTTGTAGCCTTCACCACTTGAGCAGTGTGCTCTTGGACAGTGAGTCCTTGGATAGTGAGTCCACCACCCCTAATAGGGTTATTGTAAAAGACTCCTAACAGGGTGTGACCCTTAACAAGGTCACTATACTTCATCTATTGTAAAGACAACTCCTAACAGGGTTAAGGATCTTCTAACAAGGATCATAAGACACTAGTGCAGAATATTTGTGGGTACTCATTCCCACCAGGGTTTTCACCTACATTGTATTTCCCCAGAATCATATATGGTGTTATGTGCTATGTATATTTATCTTACTTGCATTGGTATTCAAGTTAAGTACATAAGCATTTAATTAAAGATCTAGATAATAAGAAAAAATATTAATTGATAGATCACCAATTCACCCCCCCCCCCTCTCAGT
>MU228066.1:410112-455103 GCA_018584345.1 Thuja plicata | reverse complement strand
TTTGAGAGAGAGAGAGAGAGAGAGAGAGAGAGAGAGAGAGAGAGAGAGAGAGAGAGAGAGAATTCCAAAAATAAGTATGACATAAATATAATAACACATAGATTTAACATGGTTCACAATATATGGGCTACATCCACTAGAGAAACAACTATCCACTTATTTTATTATCCAACAAAGAGAAATTATAATTTTTTGATTTTTACATCACATATCCACTTATTTATCAAGCCTTTTTTAGGTAGTTTACAGAGTTGGTTAACAAAAATTAACATGACAAGGAAGCATTTTTTGCCTAATCAGTCACCATATATAACCAGTCTCCCACTTGGAGACTAATTAGCCACCACACCAAACAATTTCCCACTTGGAGACTTATCCTATAGCATCACCACTATTGTTGTAGCTCCCACTAGATTGATGCATCTAGACTTCATTGGTTCTCATTTCTACTATCATACAGCTTAAAGACCAATAGAAATTGAGCAGTCTAGATTTAATTTCTCTTGAGTTACTACCTTGGTCAAAATATCTAAAGGATTCTTCCTAGCATTTATATTCTCCATCTTCAATTGTACATCCTCTAAAAATAAGCATATGAAATGGTACTAAAGCTATATGAATTTGGTCTTAGAGTGAAGGACTGAGTTCTTCGCAACATGAATCCCACTCTAACTGTCACTGTACAACCTATTATGCTCTTGTGTCTTTCCCAATTCCTCCATGAACCTTTTTAACCAAATCATGTCCTTACTAGCCTTTGTGGAAGCAACTTATTATGTTTCTATTGTTGAAAGTGCTACAACCTTTTTCAGTTTAGAAATCCAACTAGCTGCTATGCCACCTACAGTTAAAAAACTACCCTGCAATGCTCCTCCTATTATAAATATATCCTATTAAATCTGAGTCAACATAGCCTTGTAGAGTGGAATGAAACCCTCACAAATATAAGTACTAAGTTTTTGTACCTCTCAAATACCTAAGAATCCACTTTACTATTGGAGTAAAATGATTACCAAGAGGGGGGTGAATCAGTTATCATACACAAAATAAAATTTTTAACTTCCTTTGACAAATTCAATAAACTTGAGAAATATTAAATCAAATAATGCATATAGAAATAAGGACACATCATACTCAAAAGATTGATACAAGTATTGTCTTGAGTGGAAACCCTCTTGGGGAACAAAACTACTCGAACTTATCTTCACTGGCTTTATCTTTTAAATCAATTTTTATCTTA
The DNA here is from genome assembly GCA_018584345.1 of Thuja plicata. Taxonomy (NCBI): domain Eukaryota; kingdom Viridiplantae; phylum Streptophyta; class Pinopsida; order Cupressales; family Cupressaceae; genus Thuja; species Thuja plicata. The sequence goes on along the minus strand of MU228066.1, from coordinate 453,863 downwards.
CTAATGTTGTCTCACTAAAATTTTTAAGACCTCGTGGGTCTTTTGTGCCTCACTAGCTTTATGCCTCACTGGTCTTATTACAATATTCCTTATAGGCTTCCCCATTTTATTTTACAATTTACAACATACATAGATCTAAAAAACCTGATTGTCATTTAGCCCCTACAACTATATACTATACATCATTGATCATAATCCATGTTGTTTTGCTTAATAGTGCATAATATATAATAATAGATTCCAAATTCAATCAAAACTTTTCTGTCAAAAATTGATTCTGTATAAATATTATCAAAGTATGATCAATACAAAACCCTTAATATTTTCTCTGTCGTGTTATCAAATAACTATGCCTCTACAAATAAACAGGCTTCATAATACTAAATCACAAACTAACTTAAAACTAATTGAGAAGAACCAAATACAATTGATTAACAACATGTATCCTACAAAAACAACATGTATCCTTCAACATGGCCATCAACAACATGTATCCTTCAAAATTATAGTTCACTGTCACTTTCATAATAAGCATGGTTAAAGATATGATCAAAATGTCACTGTCATAATAATATGTAACAAAAAAATCACAATTCCCTTTACTTATGTTAAATGCAAACTATATGTCAATGTAAACTTAACTTCATGCATCAAAATTAATTCAACATGGCATAATGCATACTATTAAATTATGATCATCTAGTATACCAAAAAAAAGTATTGCTCCATATGAAGTAACTGTGTCACATAGTCTCAAAACTGTTAACTGTATAATGTAATAATATTCTCATATGAGCTCATCTAAGTATTCTCTTGAAACACATGCATGGACCCAAGACCTATGATAAAATAGAGCTCTTAGACAATATGAAGTATACTCAATGTAGATGTGTATCAAAGACATATAATGCAATAGATATAATACATAATGTAATTATCCCAAAATTCATACTATGATTCTTATGAATGTATCACAGTGAATTCACTATCCATATGAAAGCTAGCAAACATACTCAATGAAATGCACTATAAGATACACCCAACAAGGGTTTTATGATATGCACAAAGAAATGTGATTATAACGACCAACCCAACAACTAGGATAAGTAAAAGAATAGTCTGGTAACACAAACATAAAAACCCTAATGTGGATATGAAGAATAATCATAACTTTAACATGGACATCATAGTCATTCAAGAAAAATGATATGTAAAGAATGAAAGAACTAAAACCTAATCACAATGCTTAATATCTTTTTAAAAAACCAAAATGATATATGCTAAGTAGGAGAAGATGAACTCAAAATAAAAATAATAGAATCATATGCACCTGGATTAAAATCTTGAATATCTTGTGTATCTCTGCTGAAATAATCTCAAACCCAAAATTGTTCCACCTTCCTTCTAGCTTCCATTCCCTGTGTTGGTTCTTCAACTCAATTATGCAGGAATGTACCGAGCCATGACTGAGACACCCTAACTCAATAGAGCTAGGGTTAACTTAGTAGTTAACCATAAAAAATAAAGCTTCAAATGTGGTGCTCAAAGCACCAAATATGGTGCTCTCATAACATCTCTAATGAATTCTCTTAACCGCCATAGTTGTGTGGCATTTTACACAAAATATTCTTCATTACAAGTGTAAGAAAGTGGATAGGGACCGACCAAAAGGTCCTAGAAAAGATAAATTTTTCAATGTCTTGGTCACAACTTGTGATCCATGTTTGAAACACTATATAAAACTTCTTCTCAAATATATAATATATATATTAAAAAGTGTATTACTGATGTAAGCTGCAAATACTATGAATTATCAAAGTGCAATAACAAAGTTACTGATATGGACATATTGTGAACCTTGTAGTCATGTTGATGATGTGAACACAATGTGAGCTATGGAATCAACTACAACCATTACTCAAACTAATCATTAGATATGAATGATACAAATGGTGAGTTAGAAACTTTTTGACATCAAGGACAACAAAGATGTGGAGATCAACAAATTCCACCCTTTTACTTGGTAGAAAAATACTAACATGCTCACCATTTATCCCCCTTTTTTTAGCAAAAAGGACAAATAATAGAACTTAATAAAAGATACCATGTAAATGCAAAGCACCTTCTACAACTAGGACTAATAGGCTTAGATAACTAAGAATTTTTCTTGATAAATAGAACAAGAACCAAACTTCCTATCATGCCATGGTATATCCAGAGTGACCTCCCACCTGTAATGCTCAAAGATCTGTCAAATCAGTAATTTGTGACCTAACATTGAAATATATGACTTGTAACATAATAATGAGCATAGTCCAATAAATATATCAAGGACAAAAAAAAACAAAGTGAATTATCCCTGCCAATAGTATGTGTGATCAAGATAATGCCTGAATGTTGAAGATATCACCAATATAATGAGTAAATGTTGTAAAGAAACCAAAAAAATGAAACTAAACTAACAAGCCAAGACTTAAAGTACAACAATCTATTAAGCTTGAAATATGAGGGATGTAAAGAAAATATTAAAGCTCCCCCTCTTTGAAACACTGAAATGATTTCTACAAAGAGGAAAGAGGAAGCACTCCAAGATTTTCCCTCAAACTTTCAAACACATCTTTTAACAAAGGTTTAGTAAATATATCAACATTTTAATCTTTTGTAGGAATATAATCCAAAATAATTTCATTATCTAATACTCTTTCACAAAGAAACTAATATTTTATGTTAATATGCTTTGTTTTTTAGTGTCAAACTTGATTTTTAGAGGTATTTATTACACTTGTATTATCAAAAAATATGTGTATAGGTTTGGAAACTTGAACTTGAATATCTTGTAATGTTTGAGTCATCCAAATAACTTGAGTGCAACTAGATACTCTTGCTATGTATTCAACTTTAGAATTAGACAAAGTGACAGATTCTTGTTTTCTACTATGTCAAGCTACCAACCTATTTCTAAGAAAGAAAGAACCTCCTGAAGTGCTTCTTCTATCAGTGAGACACCTGACCCAATCTGCATCAGTGTAGGTAGTAAGAGTAAAATCATTATGATGAGGATACCGAAGACCATAATATAGTTTGCCAGATATGTACTTCAATATTCTTTTAACAACATTTAGATGTGACATTTTAGGTGATGTTTGAAAGTGTGAGGCTAAACAAATAGCTTGTATAATGTATTCTATGGTAGTGACCAAGTACAAGAGGCTAGCTATCTGATGCAGAGGGATTGACAACTACTATTCTTCTTCTCTTCAAGTGTTCGTTCTCTTCAAGTGTTAGTTTTATGTTCAAATCAACCATCCCATGGTTGTGCTTGATGGATATTCTTCCTAATGGGATCTCCAAGACCCCTCAACCAACTTATCCTCCAAGGTATATTTTGATTCAAGAAGATTCCAATTTTACTAATCCAACCAGTCCAACTAGTCACCCAAAAGCCTAGTTTCCTCCACTAGTCCTCTGCCTAGTTTGTCAAAGCTCTGCCTAGGATATTCTCACACACTCACTGAGACTCCTCATACACTTCTTGAACCTTTCTTTGTCATTCTTCATCCATCCCAACACTCCAAGTTATTCCAATTCTTTAATAGGTCTTTAACTCACTAGGAGGGCTAATTGTTCAATTCCTTGTAGCCCTATTTTTACTGATTTTGGCCTATTGCTTCCAAAATCCCTACATGACCCTACAAAAAAACTTGAAAATATTCAAGAAATGTTACACCCCCATTAGAATCTAAAACCCTGACCTCTGATGACACCCAAAACCCTACTTTCTCGCAGGCCCTAGATTATAGCCTATTAATTAGGCCTCTAGACCAGTGAACAATAATAATTGCAAAACTTATCTCCAATCAGTGATTCCCCTCCAACAACTAGTGAATCCTTTTAGGATACTTCCTTTTGTATCTATAAATGCCACCAAGCCTTTCCCAAAAGATCTTGGGTGTTCACACAAATTCCATCTTCTCAATGTCCTAGATCACCTGTTCCACAAGTCACCCATAAGGCTTCATTGTTGGCCTGTGAAATCCAATCAGACAAAAAAAAAAGAAGAAAAAAATCCCTATCTACTCACCCTAACCCTACTTTCCCCATGGTTTCAAACAAATCCACCAGAGGAAAACTAGGTTAGAGCCATTTCTATCTTGGCAACGATGTTTTGCCTCTGTCAAACCAATGACCTTCAAAATATGATAACTTTAAACCTACTAAACTTCAAAACAAACTACTTAGTGCATATGAAAGCTGAAAAAGAACACTACATTAAAATGGACCCTGATCACCTATGCCTATCCCTATAGGACCGTATAGAAGAAAAAATATAGTGTAGATTATGCAAAAGAAGGTGCAAACATCTGTACAGAAGTGTCAGAAAATAAAAGTGTCAATCCAAAATCTCATTAACCCTTCCAAAACTTTGATTCCATGCTCATATACCGAGCGTGGGTGGTTACATTCTGTTCTAACCATCTTTTTTCAAATATTGAAAAATTTCCTTGAGCAACTTTTTGTAAATTGAAGTATTTTAACTTCCGATGTCCACTCGATGAGTGAGGTTGACTTCTAGGACCCTATATTGCAAGAGCACCAAGGTCCCACATAAAGGCCATGAACCAAACTAGGAGGAATATGAAGGAATGGAGGGAACCTAATGGCAGTCAGAGGTCCAAGGGGATGCTCAATAATACACATCATATTAACTATAATGTATTGGCTCCTATAATGGTTTGATGCCATGAAATGGCATTTGCATATTGAAAAAAAATTATATCCTTGAAAGGATTAAGTGAATGTAATTTGGACCATTAGTGTCCCAATGTGTGTAGGAGATTCTAGGGGTTTAGTTTGGTTTTGAATAAGTCTCCTAGGTGTTTTAAATCCTTGGGAGTTCTTAATTTTCAAATTACAAAGGTTTAAAAGCATTTTTAAAGTTTAAAAATTCAAATATTTGAAAAGTAACGGCTAATAGCCATTTATGAGGAAAATGAGGTTTTTACCATCTAAACACTTAACTAATCCCTCAAACCAATTGGAAGAGGTTGGGGAAGTTAATATTTGGAAGCCTATTTGTAATTGAGACTTTATTGTTCACATACGGTGGCTGGAGTGTACGGACTGCAACAACAATATCAATAAAAGACAAGTTTAAATCTGAAACTTTGATGTTCTAGGCATTTTGGATGGTTTGAATACTTATTGCTTTAAGTTTTTGGTTGATGATGGAATAGTAAGAAACCTAAGATCATTTGTATTTCCATTCCAATGCATTGAAGGTTGTTTTATATGACTGTACTATCATTTCCAACAAGTTAAAGTTTAGATTTTGTGAAGTTTCTATCCTTTTTGTAGTTAGTTTTGCAAACCTAGATCCTTTCCATGGACTCAAAGGCCTAAAATCCATGGAAGGAAGATACCAACCATGTACCATAAGTTCTAATACTAATTCTTGTAGATATTTGAGGACTGAAGTGATAACAGGTTGATTTGGAGAAGGGTTTCAAGTGAAATTGATGGCACAAGTGTAGCAGCCAATGATCTATCCAAATAAGGGGGCTACAAGGACGGCTATTAGGCCTATTGGTAGTTTGGAGGAGAATAAAGGTCTAGGAGTGTTGGGTTGGGTCTAAAACATTAAAACCACTTTAATACACCCTAATACCATCCAAATACACCATATATATCATTGGTTTGCATCTAGAGTAACCTTGGGTGAATTGAGTCTCTTGGAGTTAGTATGCACTTGGAAGGGTAGTTCATTGGTAGTCCAAATTTGTACATCTCTTATCTTGCTTATCAGTCCACCACCCTTACCATTGCATCAATTTGTATCAGAGCCACAAGTAGATCATGGAAGATGTTTGAAGGAGAAGAGGAGTTGCCTACAAGGATGACAAATATAGAGTTGGCTAGGATAGTCAAGGAGCAGTTGGCAGACAATAGGAAGTTGAAAGAAACATTGGAACAAAGGGAGAAAGAGAACCATGAGAAGGATAGAATGATGAGGAAAATGATGGAGAGGATCTCAAAACTAGAGAAGAGGGACAAGAATATCATATTGGATGAGGAAGAAGAAGAAGGAGAATAATAAGTACTCCAAGAGGAAGAGCAGTTAGACCCTGAGGATGAGAGGATGGCTAAGTTGGTGAAAGCCATAAAGAATGGAGATTCAAGGGTAAGGACAAAATTACCAATGTATGGAGGGAAGATGGATGATGAGGAGCTAATAGATTGGTTCAATGCAATTGATAATTTCTTTGAGTGTTAAGGAATAAAGGAGAAGGACAAGGCGAAGATTGCAAAGTCCAGGTTAAAGGGACATGCATTATTGTGGTGGGATTGTGTTCAAGCAGAAAGAAGGAAGAATGGGAAACCCAAGATCACATCATGGTATAGTATGATGGAGAAGATGAATGCAAATTTTTTGCCAAAGGATTATAGAGTACAGTTATACAAGAAGTTGAGAGATTTTAGACAAAATGATATGGATGTGCAAAGGTACACTGAGGAGTTCCATAAGTCGGATATCAAAATAGGGTATGAAGAAGAAGTGGAAGAAAAGATTGCAAGGTATATGGGGGGACTAAGGTTCAACATTCAGGATGAAATATGTCTTACTACCCCAAGGACAATTGATGAATGCTATCAGTTGGCCATGAAGGCTGAAGAGAAGATAAGAAGAAGACATGAGAAGTGGAATAGCACAAGAGGAGGAAATTCTATGAGAGGAAGATGAGGTAGAGGCACCACTAATTTTTAGAATAGAAATGACAAAGACAAGAAATACACATTAGAGACTAGAGGATGATATAGAGGAGGAAGAAGTGGAAGAAGAGGAAATGGGATGTTCACATCAAGATGCTTCACTTGCAATGAAGTGGGTCATCAGTCCTTTAGATGTCCTAAATGGAATGAGGACAAGAGTAGAGATAGGAGAATGAACTTGATGGAAGAAGACACAAAGTGAGAAGAGCAGCAAGAGCCCATTGAAATTCATCCAAAGGATGGAGAATGCTTATTGGTGGGAAGAGGACAGCCATGGAATCCACAGATGAGTATATTCAGAATAAATTGTTTAATCCAAGGTAATGTATGTAGACTCGTTATAGAATCAGCAGCAAGTAATAATTTTGTGTCTCATGGATTTGTAAGGAAGTTAAATTTGAAAACATTTTTACATCCTAAGCCATATTATGCTACTTGGGTAAATGTGGATCAGAATTTGTTGGTTAGTACTCAAGTCATGATTGAATTTTCAATTGGCAAGTATAGAGATAGGTTATTATGTGACATTTTGGATATGATTTGTGAACACTTGATCTTAGGCAGGTCTTTGCAATGGTCAAGGAGGGTTATTCATGATGGATTCAACAATAAGTACTTGGTTCACCATGAAGGCAAGAAATATGAATTGCAGTCATTAGTGAGGTACCAAGAAGAACCAATACTTATGTGTTTTGGGCAGGAGATAGAAAAGAAGGTTTAGTATGGTACTAGATGGAAGAAGGATGAGAAAGTATAGTCAAGAGGCTACTATGATAGTCCTAAAGGAGGAGAGATTTGGGACCTAGCCTTTGTGCAAGTTGGGTTCATAAAGTGTCCTATGATGTAGTCAAATAAAAGAAAGGGGGCAGAGATGTTAGATCAGAGACCTAAGCCATGGAGTGGATCAAAGGAGGAGGAATTCCAACCCTCTTACTGTCCTTCCCAAGGGCAGGCAGCAAAAAGATGTTTTTCTTTTGACAAATTATGTGTGAATGCAGGTTGGAAAGGTGAGAGAAGGAAGATCACTTTGGGGGATTACTTCACCCCTAGATTATAGAGGTCCTTTAGGCCACACAAGTCTTGGGACAAGCTTTTCATTCATGGTGGGGAGTATGGTGCAGAAGCATCAAGGTCCCACATAAAGACCATGAACCAAACGAGGAGGAATATGAAGGAATGGAAGGCACCTAATGGCAGTAAGAGGTCCAAGGGGATGCTCAATAATACACATCATATTAACTATAATGTATTGGCTCCTATAATGGTTTGATGCCATGAAATGGCATTTTCATATTAAAAATAAATTATATCCTTGAATGGATTAAATGAATGTACTTTGGACCATTAGTGTCCCAATGTGTGTAGGATATTCTAGGGGTTTAGTTTGGTTTTGAATAAGTCTCCTAGGTGTTTGAAATCCTTGGGAGTTCTTAATTTTCAAATTACAAAGGTTTAGAAGCATTTTTAAAGTTTAAAAATTCAAATATTTGAAAAGTAACGGCTAATAGCCATTTATGAGGGAAATGAGGTTTTTACCATCTAAACACTTAACTAATCCCTCAAAATGATTGAAAGAGGTTGGGGAAGTTAATATTTGGATGCCTATTTGTAATTGATACTTTATTGTTCACATATGGTGGCTGGAGTGTACGGACTGCAACAACAATATCAATAAAAGACAAGTTTAAATCTGAAACTTTGATGTTCTAGGCATTTTGGATGGTTTGAATACTTATTGCTTTAAGTTTTTGGTTGATGATGGAATAGTAAGCAACCTAAGATCATTTGTATTTCCATTCCAATGCATTGAAGGTTGTTTTATATGACTGTACTGTCATTTCCAGCAAGTTAAAGTTTAGATTTTGTAAAGTTTCTATCCATTTTGTAGTCAGTTTTGCAAACCTAGATCCTTTCCATGGACTCAAAGGCCTAGAATCCATGGTAGGAAGATACTAACCATGTACCATAAGTTCTAATACTGATTCTTGTAGAGATTTGAGGAATGAAGTGACCACATGTTGATTTGGAGAAGGGTTTCAAGTGAAATTGATGGCACAAGTGTAGCAGCCAATGATCTATCCAAATGAGGGGGATACAAGGAATGATATTAGGCCTATTGGAAGTTTGGAGGAGAATCAAGGGCTAGGAGTGTTGGGTTTGGTCTGAAACCTTAAAACCACTTTAATACACCCTAATACCATCCAAATACACCAAATATATTATTTGTTTGCATCTTGAGTAACCTTGGGTGAATTGAGTCTCTTGGAGTTAGTATGCACTTGGAAGGGTAATTCATTGGTAGTCCAAATTTGTACATCTCTTATCTTTCTTATCAGTTCACCACCCTTACCATTGCATTACCCTAGATAGAATATGTATGTTCCTAATACATGCCTCCAACCCATGTTACACTAAAATGACAACTTTTCCCAAATTGAGGCTAAAATGACCTAATGAGCACAATGAGCACTAAGGATCTTACAATCATGAAGTTAGACTATCATGCTTCCATCCTTTTGGAACTTTATTCTAACACACCCACACACTTCCTAAACACCTTAAACAACATCAAAACAAGAATTAGGGAGGTGCCCTGCACCATACTCCCCTGGACAAAAGAACTCAATTCCCTTGAGTTAGGAGGCCTTCAAGAGTGACCCCATGTTTCAGTATATCCATCTCTGTCATCCAAGTAGCCTCAGCTTTATGAAGCCCCTGCCACTTGATGAGATACTCCTTGTAGTTACCCTTCCTAGTCCTCTTTATCACCTTAGAGTCTAAGACACTTTCCATTTGTAATGGCTTTGGGGTAGGAAAATATTTCACCCAATCATCTTCCTCCAAATTTGGAAGTGTGGATTGACCTATGTTAGGAGGTGATCCTCTGTAAGGATATAAATCACTAACATTGCAAATAGGTGAAATCCCCAAATCATGGGGCAATTCCACTTCATAGGAATTCTTTCCATATTTATGCAAAATCTTTAGTGGTCCAATCTTCTTCATGGGCAGCTTAGTTGGTTGGCCTTTGGGTAGTCTCTCCTTCCTGAGGTAGGAAAGTACTAGATCCCCAAGCTTGAACTGAAATTCCCTCCTGGTTTTATCAACCCTGGCTTTGTACTTCTCCACTTGCCTTTACAAAGTCTAATTGAATTGAGCATGTAGCTCCTTCATCTACTCTTCAAATGACTCCCCTTGTGCACTCCTCTTGTCTTCCAACCTGAGATCCCTCAGCTCCAAAATACCCCTAGGATTAACCCCATAAACTATTTCAAAGGGGTTCTTACCTATACTCCTATTAATGGAGTCATTGTAGGATAATTTTTTCTGCCCTATGATATGATCCCAAGATTGACCATGTTGTTTGGTCAAACACCTCAACAAATTCCCCAGTGACCTGTTCACTACTTCTATTTATCCATCTAATTATGGATGGTAGGCTGAGGAGAAGGACAAATTAGTTCCAAGAATCTTCCAAAGGGTTCTCCAAAAGTGACCCACAAACTTTGTATCCATGTCACTGACAATATTCAAGGGAAAACCATGAATTCTAACAATATCCCTAAAGAAAAGTCTTGCAATATGAGAAGCATCATTTGTTTATTTGCATGGAATGAAGTGTGCCATCTTAATAAAATGATCTACCACTAAAAACACACTGTCATGTCTTCTAGATATTTTTGGTAACCCCAAAACAAAATCTATACTAAGGCACTCCCAAGGCCTTTGGGGTACAGTGAGTGGTTGATACAACCTAATATTTCTGCTTTGGCCTTTTTCCCTCTGACAAATTTGGAATTTCTCTTCAAATCTCCTCACATCTGACTACATTCTAGGCTAGTAGTAGTGCCTATGCACTTGCCCCAATGTTTTATCAACTCCAAAGTGGCCTCCAAAGCTCCCTTGGTGCTTCTCCTTCACAATGGTTTCCCTCATTGATCCTTGAGGTATACACATAAGGTTACCTTTGAAAAATAGGCCTTCTTGCAATACATACTCACTAAAATCCACCTTGAACCCCTGCTAAAACTTTACACAAGCTTCATAAGCTTCTTTGAAGTCTTTGTCTTCCTTGTAGAGGTCTTTCTAGTCTTCCAATCCCACACTTTGTAGTTGTATCTCCTGAATTGTGATTACGCTCCTACAAAGAGCATCTGCAAGCTTTTTGCTAACCCTATTTTTATGTTTGATAACAAAGGTATAGGCTTGTAATGCCTCCACCCACTTCATGTGTCTTTGGTTCAACTTTTCTTGCCCATTTAGAAAACTTAAGGCATGGTTATCTGTATAAACCTCAAACTCCCTAGGTAACAAGTAGTGTCTCCACTTCTTCAAGGCTTGTACCATGGCATATAGCTCCAAATCATAGGCAGAGTACTTTTGGTTTCCCTCATTCAACTTCTCAGAAAAGAAAGCTACAGGGTGTCCCTCTGGGCTCAACACTGCTCCAATAGCCAACTTGCTAGCATCACACTCTACCATAAAGAGTTGATTAAAGTTAGGAAATCTTAGTGTAGGTAGCTCTGCAATCCTCTTTTTCAGCATTTCAAACCCCTGGTTTGCTGCTACTGTCCATTCAAACTTGCATTTTATTCCACCTTTAATAGTATCCAGAATTGGGGCACATACATGACTAAAATTCCTTACAAATTTCCTATAGTAGGAGGCCAACCCATGGAAAATTCTAACATCCCCTATGGACCTAGGTGTAGGCCATTCCAAAATGGACTTTACTTTATCCGGATCCATCTTCATACACCCATTAGCAACCAAAAAACAAAGGTACACTAGTTCAGTTTTGAGAAACTCGCACTTTTCTTGGTTTATCATCAACTTCTCTTGATGTAGCTTCCTTTAGACCATCTCCAAATTCTTCATGTGCTCCTCCTTGGACCTCCTAAAAATCAAAATATCATCAAGGTAAACTATGACAAACTTACCAATAAATTCTGCCAGCACTTCATTCATGAGCCTCATGAATGTGCTAGGTGCATTACTTAGGCCAAAGGGCATTACTAGCCACTCATAAAGTCCCTCATTTGTCTTAAAATATGTCTTCCACTCATCACCTCACCTTACTATTCTCTGATGATACCCTGACTTCAAGTCCACCTTAGAAAAGTAACAAGATCCTCCAAGATTATCCATCAAATATTTTATCTGGGGCATTGGAAACCTATATCTGAAGGTGATTTTGTTTATAGCCCTAGATTCTATACACATCCTCCATTTTCCATCCTTCTTAGGTGCAAGTACTACTGGCACAACACATGGGCTCAAACTCTTCCTTATTAACCCATTATCCAACAAGTCTTGGATCTATTTTTCTATCTCTGCATTTTGGCTTGGAGTCATCTTATATGCTACCTTGTTTGGCAAATTTGCTCTAGGAATGAGGTCAATTTGATGAATCACATCCCTCATAGGTGGTAGGGCACTTGGAAATCCATTATCTAGTATGTCATGATAATTCTCCAACAAATCTTGTACCTTTGGTGGTAAACATGCTTTTTCCTTAGTGTCCTCCTTTGGCTTTATAATGATTGCACAACAAACTCCTTTCTCCTTCTTCATGGCCTTTAGAAACTCCTTCCCACTCAAAAACATCACACTTGTTCCCACATGCTTCTCTTCATTGGGTTCTTTCAATGGATCCATTTGGAATTTCTTACCTAACTTGGTGATAACATAATTATTCTTTTCTCCATCATATATGGCTTTGACATCATACAACCATCCAGATGTCATAGGAGGAGATGGCATGCATCCATAGGTAGTATGTCACATAGGACCTTGTCCTTGTATTCTTGAATCTCAAACTCAACCATAGTTTTATCATCTACCACTATTTGTTGACGCTTGTTCAACCATGAAACCTTGTAAGGTGTGGTATGAGGTATCCTTCTCAACTTAAACTTCTTTACCATCTCAGTGGACACTATATTCTCAGTGGATCTAGAGTCCACTATAACCTTGCAAATCTTCCCATGAGACCTAAAAGTTGTCTTTAATAAGTTCTTTCTTTGTGGTGGCTCTATGGTGTTAGGTACTTTCAATAAGGTTCTCCTTAACATCAAGTTCTCTCCATCTAGTACTAGCCCTACCTTGGGAATAGGTGAAGTAACACTTTGAGTGTCATCTTCTTGAACTAATTGATTCCTCCTATCCCCCATTGATGATGAGGAAGCCTTCTCTAGACACATTCCCATTGTGTGACCCACTTGGTTGCAATTATAACACCTACTAGTGAAAACTGAATTAGATCTTCCTCGGGGTTGGAACTTACCTCTTGGTGGCACCCTACCTCTGTAACCTCCCCTTTGGAAAGATACTCTATACTGATTTCCTCCAATACTATCCATTAACTAACTATTATCTTGTTTATTAGGGCTCCGTCCTCTACCAAAGTTACACTTGCCTCTCTGAAAACCTTTGTTATTGCTGCCACCTCTTCCTCTTTGATGGAAGTCATTCCTTCTTCTAGCCTTGTCCTCTGCTCTTAAGGCCAATTGAAAGCACTTGTGCATACTTTCTGGTGCCATCATGCTAATCTCATCTTGAATGCCCTATCTCAACCCATTTAGGTACCTTTCTACCTTCTCCATTTCATCTTCTTGTCTCCTAGCCCTTAGGCTTAGTTTATGGAACTCCTCTATGTATGCACTCACTATCATTTCTTTTTGTCTTAGGTTTTGTAGCTTTTGGTATGTTTGGATTTCATAATCAGTGGGCAATAATTGTGCCCTCAACCTGATTTTCATTCTCTCCCAAGAACCAATCTTCTTCTTCCCACCATTCACTCTTTCATCTTGCATCATTTTTTACCACACCAATGCAGACCCCTTGAGTCTATCCTTAGCATAACTGACCCTCTTCTCCTCTGAGATTCCCTTGTACTCAAATTGGTTATCAATGGCTTCAAGCCAGTCTAGTATCTCTTCTCCATTCAAGATACCACTATAGTAAGGCATGTTCTCCATGCTATCCTTGTTCAAAGATTTTAAATAATCTAAGAAAACCTTTTGTTCTTTGTCCAACTCAGGTTCTTTCCCTTTGTTTGATGACTCTTCTATTTGACTATCATCATCCCCATCACTTTCATCTCCCCATTCAGTGACCTTCTTCTTTATTTATGTCTTAGACACATGAGCCTTCTCCAAGAGGACCTAGACCAATTCTAATATGGCATCCCTACTTATTTCCTTAGGAGGCATGTTATCTACCTCTTGACTATCTTCCCCTTTAGACATACACAACCTTCAAGCTATTCTAGCTCTGATGCAGAGGGATTGACAACTAGTGTTCTCCTTCTCTTCAATTGTTATTTTTATGTTCAAATCAACCATCCCATGGTTGTGCTTGATGGATCTTCTTCCTAATGGGATCTCCAAGACCCCTCAACCAACTTATCCTCCAAGGTATAGTTGGATTCAAGAAGATTCCAATTTTACTAAGCCAACTATTCCAACTAGTCACCCAAAATCCTAGTTGCCTCCAATAGTCCTCCACCTAGTCTGTCAAAGCTCTGCCTAGGATCTTCTCACACACTCATTGAGACTCCCCATACACTTCTTTACCATTTCTTGGTCATTCTACATCCATCCCAATAATCCAAGTTATTCCAATTGTTCAATAGGTCTTTAACTCACTAAGAGGGCTAATTGTTCAATTCCTTGTAGCCCTATTTTTACCAATTTTGGCCTATTGCTTCCAAAATCCCTACATGACCCTAAAAATAAACTTAAAAATATTCAAGACACCTTATACCCCCATCAAAATCCAAAACCCTAACCTCTGATGACACCCAAAACCCTACTTTCTCACAAGCCCTAGATTATATCCTATTAATTAGGCCTCTTGACCAATGAACAATAATAATTGAAAAACTTATCTCCAATTGGTGATTCCCCTCCAACCACCTATGAATCATTTTAGGAGACTTCCTTGTGAATCCATAAATGCCACTAAGTCTTTCCCAAAAGATCTTGGGTGTTCACACAAATTCGATCTTCTCCCTATCCTGGCTCACCTGGTTCCACCAGTCAGCCATAGGGATTCATTTTTGGCCTATGAAATCCAATGGGACAACAAAAAAAAAGAAAAAAAAACCCCTATCTACTGACCTTAACCCTACTTTCCCCATGGTTTCAGACAAATCCACCAGAGGAAAACTAGGTTAGAGCCATTTCTATCATGGCAACACTGTTTAGTCTCTGTCAGACTAGTGACCTTCACAATATGATAACTTTGAACCTACTAAACTTCAAAAAAAACTAATTAGTGCATATGAAAGCTTAAAATAAACACTACATTAAAATGGAGCCCAATCACCTATGCCAATCTATAAAGGACTATACAAAAGAAAAACTACAGTGTAGATTATGCAAAAGAAGGTGCAAACATCCGTATAAAAGTGTCAGAAAATAAAAGTCTCAATCAAAAATCTCATTAACCCTTCCAAAACTTCAATTCCATGCTCATATACCAAGCATGGCTGGTTACATTCAGTTCTAACCATCTTTTATCAAATCTTGCAAAAGTTGCTCGAGCAACTTTCAAAGTTGCTAGCAACATTTTGCAAATTGAAGTATTTTGACTTCCTATGTCCACTCGATGAGTGAGGTTGACTTCTAGGAACATAGATAGGATATGTAGGGTCCTAATACATTCCTCCAATCCATGTTACATTAAAATGACAATTTTTCCCAAATTGAGGCCAAAATGACCTAATAAGCACAATGAGCACTAAGGCTCTTACAATCATGAAGTTAGACTATCATGCTTCCATCCTTTTGGAACTTTATTCTAACAAACCCACACACTTCCTAAACACCTTAACCAACATGAGAAAAATAAATAGGGAGGTGCCCTGCACCACTATCGTTGATCTATAAAGTGTGTGATCAACATCAAGCTTATCAACATTCTTTTGAAGTTTGCAACTTGTTTCTATAGGTGTACCAATTGCTTAGCATCCTTCCATTTGAAACTTTTGTTGTGATATAAAAATACATTTTTATAATTGAATGACTTGTAAGCCCAAGAAAAATTACAGTTCTCCTATCATGGACATATCAAATTTTGATTTCACGATCTTAAAAAATTTAGAACATAAATTTTTGTCATCACTGCCAATATAATATCATCCACATAGACTACTACAACCAAAATATGATCCTTTTTTTAAAAATTATAAATTACTATCAACAGCTCCTCTTGTAAAACCTTGTTCTCTTAAATGAGCATCCAATTTAGAGTACCAAGCTCTTGGAGATTGTTTTAAACCATATACAGATTTTCTAAGTCTATAAATAGATGATTCCTTAGGTCGTCATGAAAAAATCCTTCAAGTTGTTCCATATAGAATTCCTCTACTAAATCTCCATTTAAAAATGTTTTTTTAACATCCATTTGGTAAATTTATAATTTTTGTATACATAATAGGCTAAAAGCATTCTTATTTCTTCAAGTCTTGCTACAAGTGCAAATGTTTCACTGAAATCAATACTCTCAACTTGAGAGTATCGTTTACATACTAATCTATCTTTATTTCAAGAAATTTTTCCTTGATCATTAAGTTTATTTATGAGGATCCATTTTGCACCAATTATATTTATATTTGTTGGTTTGGGTACGAGTTCCCAAGTTTTATTTTTCTCAATTTGATCAATCTCCTCTTGCATAGCTTTAACCCAGAGAGTATCTTTACTAGCTTCTGAATAATTTTGAGGTTCTAATTGTGATACTGAGTATACATGTAGTTTTTCTTGAACCTTTCTTCTAGTTTTAATTTGGTCACTCTTATCACCTATTATCTGATCCCGAGGATGATTTTTCTGAAGAAGTTTAGAAGAGCTTTTAGGAGTAGATTTACTTTGTTCATTTGATTTATTTGGTTTTTCAGTTTCTTCTAATTTATGTTCTATTTGTTTATTAGATGTATGAACATTACCTTGAGGTAATTCTATTTCATCTATTGTTGAAATGTTTAAATTTTTCATCAACTTTGACATTAGTGCTTTTGAAAATGTGTCTTAACCTTTTGTTGTAATATTTATAGGCTTTACTATGTGTTGAATAGCCCAAGAAAATTCCTTCATCACACCTTGACTGAAAAATTCCTATATTATCATTATCTCATATGTAACATTTGTTGTGAAAGATTTTAAACTATCCTACATTTGCCTTTTTGTCATACCATAATTCATATAGAGTAAATTTTGCATTTATTCTTAATTGAACTCTATTTAATGTGTAAATTGTTGTGTGAAACACTTCTTTCCAATAACAGTTTACCAATCCTGGCCCTTGTAACATAGTTATTTCCATTTATTTGATAGTTCTATTCTTTCATTCTACTAGACCATTCTTGTGTGTCGTATGTGAAGCTGAATATTGTCTTTTAATACCACATTCTCCACAATAATTTATAAACTCTTGAGAAGTAAATTCTCCACCTTTATCTGACATAAGACACTTAAGTTTTAGATTAGATTCATTTTCAACCATCTTTCTAAAAAATTTGAATCTATCAAATGCTTCATTTTTATGTTTTAAAAAAGTAACCCAAGTCATTCTTGTATACATTGATACCATTTGTTTTGTCATTCACATCAATGGTAATTAGAAAAACATCAATTAAAAGAATCAACATAATCTTTATTTTTTATGTCCTATTTGTTCATGGTTTGTTTTGGTAGCTTACAATATTTTTTACAAGGCATGGTCTTCTGATACAAATGTGCACAAAGAAATATATACAAGATATATATGAAATTTGAAAGTTTTGAATCACTCGCAGTCGACATACATCACATAGTAATAGTACTATTTGGAATTTGATTCTATGAATACTATGGAGTTTTTTTATCCAAAGAAGTAATATTCTAATCATAACAATGTTCTACATTTATACATTCAAGAGTATGTACTCTTAGTAAGTGCAGTTTGCTTCCTGTAGCATAGGTGAGATGAGTCTTGAATGGTAAGAAAACAACTACAGATATTGATAACTCAACCAAGAATGGAATTATAAAAATGGTATTAATTAATGAAAACTTAGTGTCTCCATCAATTCTTTGAGCTTCAAAGAATAGGTCGACTAACTATTATATTCAGAACAAACTTAATGACATTTATTTGGTTTAACTACAATATTTTTGATTTGTTAATAACTAATTTGACATAACAACACATGTAAACATATTGGTCTTCATGTGATTTAATTTAGGTATCATATTTGATTAATACGATGCAACTAAAGATGTATATCGAGTATGACAATGTCAAACATGAGAAAAGAAGACAGTTTATGATTTCTAGTTTATGGAAGACCATGGTTATTTATTAATTGGTTATGTTTAGAAAATGTGTCTCATATGAAATATATTTAAAATAAAAATGAATATCCCTGTACCTGTATCATGCTTATGGGATGAACAACCAATTTTTAACTAGAAATAAATGAAACTACAAACCTAGGTACTCTCAGTTTTGTTACTGTCACGAGCCTATTGTAAAAACCAAGGTTACCATTACTTATGAAATAGAGAATGTTGATGAAGAAAAGGTATCATGTATGTAAAGAAGAAATTGGATAGATTTCAATTAATAGAAAGGAAACATAAGTTCTCAATCTCTGATGAAAACATTTGTGAAAAGAAAACTGCACACAATTATGTGAAGAGATGTCGACAAAGAGGACTGGGGGTTTGTTTCTTTATTGACAGTATGAGTTCATCCTTCGAATGTGTTCTTCTTTTTTCCATTTTCTGATTGTAAATGGATAATGAAAGGTTGTTGAAAGTAAGATTATTTATTTATTTATCTAGTTGAATAAGGGTTTGAACTATTAGTAAACTTGTGAATCATATATGATTTTGTCCTGCTTAGAGAAGAAGCATTTAACTAGATAGTCTAAATGCAATAGTTTGACAGAACAAAGGAAGGGCTAGTTATATGGAAATATTTTTTATAACTCTGATTTTAATATCAATCTTGTTGAGATATATTTTCTATGTATATTGCTAAAGATTCTATAGAAGTTAAAGTAGTGATTGTGAAGTTGAAGCAGTGATTGTGAAGTTGAAGCAACAATTATGAAGTTGAAGTAGTGATTGTGAGTATCTCAGAAGTTAAAGCAACAATTGAAAGTGTCTTTGATAATTGAGAAGTTTTATATATGTTTCTAAGATGTAATATTCAAAGCATTATATTGTAACAGAGTAATCATCTGATCTAAATCTTTTATTGTTTGTAAAAGGGAAGTGGGTGCTTCTAAGTTATTGTGGGGTTGGTGCTCCTTGAAGTATATTCTTGGAAATCATAAGGGATGGGTGTTTCTTTGGGTAGGTGCACCTAAAAGTGTAAAGGGAGTAGTGCTTTCTAGAGTGGGCTCTCAAATATTTTTCTATAAGACCTAACAAAAGACAAATATAAAGTGGTTCTTCACCCCACAAGGTTTTCCACTATAAACATTGTTCCAAAATTTTATGGATTGCATTTCCTATTCTTTGTCTCATCTTTTCATGGTAGCATACGCTCTTAAGTTTGAGTCATTCAAGAACTTCTATTTGTTAAAAATTTTGTACCAATGATTCAGCCCCCCTCTTAGTGCCTTTATTATTCCAACAAGTGGTATCAAAGTTTGGTGCCTAGTACTTGGTTTAACAACCTTAGGTATATCTTGGATAGTGGAATACTCATTCATAATGGCTTAAGATAATTCATCAAAAGTACCAGTGTTTGATGGTTCTAACTATGATTTTTGGAAAGTTATGATGAAAAACTATTTGTTGTCTATAGGTGTTGATGTATGGGCCTCTATTGTTAATGTATACATTGTTCCTAATACTCTACCTACATATGAAACTGCTAAGAAGGACTATGAAATTGACATGAAAGAAAAGTTTGCAATTATGAACAGTTGGACTAAAGATGCGTTTGTAAAAGTGATGCATTGTAAATATTCTCAAGAAGTATGGGATAAGCTAAAGAATATTTATCATGGGAATAATATTGTCAAAGAAGATAAAATACAAAATCTAAGAGAAAAACTTGAAAGTCTAAAACTGGGTGAAGATGAGAAAACAAAAGAATATTTAATCAAAGTAGATGAAACAGTTAATGGCATATGTGGACTTGGAGAATAAAT
Source organism: Thuja plicata (assembly GCA_018584345.1). NCBI lineage: Eukaryota > Viridiplantae > Streptophyta > Pinopsida > Cupressales > Cupressaceae > Thuja > Thuja plicata. The sequence goes on along the minus strand of MU228066.1, from coordinate 433,942 downwards.
TGATAATAATGATGTTGTCAGAAAGGTGCTAAGATTCTTGCCAACAACATTTTATTCAAAGATATCAGTAATAGAAGAAGCAAAAGACAATAAAAAGTATACTATATTTGATATGTATGGTGCCCTTGGACTCTAGGAGATGAGAAAATTTTGTAAAGAAGAATCTTCAAGAAAAGAAGCGACATTCAAGGCTCAGAAGAATTCTAAAGCACCATCATTGGACTCTAAATATCTTTAAGTTATAGAATCCCATATTTCAAGGAGGATAATTAAGGGCTCAGGTAAATATAAAGGTAAACCTCCCTTTAAATTCTTTAATTGTGGAAAAATAGGACACTTTGCTTCAAAATTTCCTTTTGGAGATTCTAATTAGGATGATGACAATAAAGAAAAGAAAAAAAAAAGAAGTTTAATATGATGAGGAATTTTTATTTTAAAATGAAAAAGAGTTTAATTGTTGATGTTTCTGATGGTGATTCAAGCAATTTTGCTTGTGAAGAAGGTGAAGTTTTATTCATGGATTTTGAAATTGTTAGTCAAGACTTTGTTAGAGAATGGATAGTGACATAGAATTAGTTGAAGTTGATCTTGAATGTGAATTGTTGTGTGCTCTTAAAAAAATTAAGAAGTTAAAGAGAGAATTGTGCACTCAAGAAGAACAAGATGTGAAAGATCAAAAGGTTTTAATAATTAAAAATAAAACTTTGGAAGAACTAGTTGTTGATTTGAAAGTGAATCTTGAAGAAAAAAAGAGAATTTTGGATGGAACTAAGCCTGATCTGATTTCAAAAGATGAAAAATATAAAATACTAGAGGGTGAAGTTGTAGTGTACAGATAGAAACTTGAAAAGTATGAAAACAAAACATTGGAGTACATGTTAAGAAAACAAATAAGATCTGATAATGTAAATAGTTTGGGCTATGAACTTGGACAAAGTTCAAGTGATAGAACCAATAAATCATTATATGACATATTTAGATCAGAAAATGAAAGTACAATAGTTAAGGGACAAAGTAAAGACAATAATATTTATCATTATACTCCAAAATCTGACTACTCATTTATTTCAAAGAATGTAGGTTCAAATCAACTTATAAGAGATAAAAGGCACGTGGTAAAAAAAAATCATTTTCTAGTAAAAGGCCTCAAATCAGATTCAATTCTTTCTTTGAGGGATATTGTTTATTTTGTCATAAATTTGGGCATAGAATGAGTAATTGCAATATTTCTTTGATGAGACATTCTAGATTTAACCTTGGATGTTATTTTCATAGAATAAATGGTCCAAAGTGTTTTAAGTGAAATAAGATTGGTCATGTAAAGAAATATTGTAGATCTATGAATGTACAAGGAAATAATTCCATTATTTTTTATTAAGTAAAAGAGGTTTTACAGGGTGCCTGAAACCCAATACAAAGCTTAAGATTGGTGGCCTAGCCAACCACTAGGGAAATACAAATTTGGGACTTTATCTCAGTCCTTATTTCTCTCTCTTTGAGAATTTTGGCTTGTAGGTGGTTCTAGCCAACCACCAGGGAAATAAGGACTGAGGTAAAGTCCAAAATTTGTGTGGAGTGTTTTCATAGGTAAGAGTCTTTATAGTTTTGTGTGTGATTTAGTCCAATAGGGTCTAGGCTCATTGTTGCTTATGACCTAGGAAAGTCAAAGTGGGTCAAACATTGACCAAGACTCCAAAATGGAGTGGCACATGTAATTTTAGTGTTTTTGAATGTTTTAGGGTTCAATGGAATGGTTTGGATTTGAGTTGAGCAAGATGGAGTAGTTGCAATGAAAAATTGTAAAAGTTGCTCATGACAACTTTGCAACTTTGCAAAGTTGTCATGACAACATTTCCTAAAATGTTGCATTCAACATTTAATTGGTCCAAATCTCAAAATTAGGGTCTAAACACATGGGGATGGACTATATAAGGTTTCCCAAACCCTATTTGGGGGGTTGGTTACCAGATTGTATGGACTGACAAAGTGAAAGCACTGATTTTGTGATACATAGACTAATTGTGTGCCATCATCTAGCCTTAATGGATTGAATGGACTACTATAATGCATTGAAAAGATAGTATTTGTTGTTTAATTAAGAATTGTGGATTTGATTTGAGAAGTTGGTGCATTTCTGTGTCATTTTGTAAATTCTCTAAGTTCTTTTGGTTAATTGTCTTGAACAGAGCTAACCATGTAAATATGGCTCCTTCTTGAGTTCCCATGGTTGAATCTCAATGGCCACTTGGAATAAAGAAGGGAACTATGTATATAGTGTATATATGGCTTTGGGGTTCATTTTATGCAGGGGATCTATTATTGCAAGTAGGTCCTAGGTGAGTACAGAGGTATCCGGTTAGACATTTACACAGTTACAGATGTAAGAAGCCTCATTGAATGGATCAGTTTGTGCCAATCTCAAGTGGAGTGGTGTAGGGGAATGTGACAAGGTTATGTGGTTGCAAGGAGAAGTTCAGAGGATTCCATTAGAGCACTTAGTGAGACCAAAGAAGTTAGACTGGTTTACATTCCCTAAAAACCCTTAAAAATAGGGGTTTTCTGGAAGTCTTGTGTACGATCACTATGGAGACTTAAGACCTAGGAAATATTGAAGCCTAGGAGGTACTTAGAGAGAATCCACAACTAGTTTGGGGGTTTGTTAAGAGAAATTTGGGGGAAATCCAAGATTACTAGTTTTAGGAGGCCTAATTGGGCTAAAAAGGCTACAAGGCCTAAAACCTAGGAAAGAATGAACTCAAAGGGAAATCTTTGAAAGACCCTATCAGAGTAGACCAAGATGGATTGGTGGTGAAGGAGAAATAGTGTGTGAATCTATTTTCAGAGGCAAGATAAGTTTGGAAGCATAAATTCCTTGATTGAGCCTATGGATGCACAGTAGAGTTGAGAGGGATTGGAGATTGTTTGAAGTTGTTGGAGAGATCTAGTTGGAGTAGAGGAACCATAGGAGTGTCCTCTCATTAGGGTAGATAAAAGTACCCTAGTAAGGTCATAGGAAAGTCCTTAAGAAGAGAAAGAAATCTCTTATGAGTTAGAGATCCCCATCAAAGTGGTATCAGAGCCATTGAAAGGCTTGGGAAGTAAGTGTGAATTTTAGAGGTGAGTGAGTCAACTCATGAGAGAACCATGGTGACCAATGCAGGTTTGGAAAGATATTTGTCAAAATAGAAAGTCAAGAATAGACTCCTATAAGAAGCTATGGAGGAGATGAAAAAAATTGGCAGAGGTTGCCGAGACTGTAAGAAAAATGAAATAACAGTTAGGAGAGGATAAAGACAAGGGAAATAATAAAGTTGAAGAGGAGGCAGAACTAGAACCAGATCCTCCATTACCCAAGGAAAATTTCCTCAAAGCACTTAAAGAACTAAGTGAAAAAGAATTAGAATGAATCCATGTATTCATTGGCCGAATGGATGGAGAATTGGTGATTTAATGGATTGAAGTAATGGAGAATCACTTTGAATGTGATGGTATTACAGAGGCACAAAAGGTGAAGATAGCTAAATCAAGATTGGGAGGACAAGCATTAACTTGGTGGAAGTTATTGCAAGAAGCAAGAGAAAGAGAAGGGAAGAAGCCAATAGTGAATTGGAAGGCTATGGTGGCTAAGGTAAAACAAAATTACCTACCAGAGGATTATGACATCCAACTACATAAAAGGAGACAAAATCTCAGACAAAAGGACTTAGAGGTGACTGCCTACACAAAGGAGTTTCAAAAATTATGGCTTGGGTATAGAGTGCAATAGATAGAAAGCATCAAGGGGGCTAGGTATCTCAATGGACTTAGGTGGAACATTCAAGAGGAGCTAAGCCTCTTTACTTTAACTTCTATCCATGGTTTTTTTCTAATGGCCCCTAAGGTGGAAGAAAAACTCATAAAGAAGAAAGATTCAAGCTCTAGGGGTAGAGGAAGAGGTAGAGCCAGAGGAGGACATAGATGAGGTTCTAGTGGTAGAAGTAATGACACTAGAGGTCAAGGAGATTCTAAGCTCATTAAGAAAATGAATGATTCAAACAATAGAGTAGGATATTGCAGAGGAAGGAGATTTCATAGTGGTGGAAGAGGTAGATATGGTGGTTTTGGAAGAAGCTCACATTTTTCTTCAATGCAGTGTTATAATTGTGGACAGCTGGATCACCCTGCCTACATGTGTCTAGATAAGCCATAATATTCACAAGGAGAGAATAAAATTGCATATGTACAAGATGATGAAAATATTCAACACTTTGAGGTAAGTCTTGATTCATAGAAAGGAGAAAGATTAATGCTTAGAAGAATCTTGATTAAAGAACCTAATAAGGATGAACACAAACAAAGGAGAGCACTCTTTAGGATGAAGTGCAAGATACTCTTATGCCTTGCATACCCGTCCCTACATTTCATAGGAAAAATGTTGGGTCCCCCTTTTTTTTGCATTTGCTCTTTCCCTTTTCTCCTTTTGTTTCCTTTGTTTCCCTCCGGTCTTTGCTTCTGTGAGGATTTTTTTTTTTTTCTTGTCTTCTTTTGTCTCTGGGACCCAGTCCCAGAGTTTGTTTATTCTTTTGAGTTAGTCAGATTCCAAACTCTGGGATTCTTTGTCATCATGTCTTCTTTCATGAGAGAGTGTGGCTGCAAGGAATCCCTAGGCCTGGAGTCTGAAGGTTTACTTGTTCTGGAGTTTGCGGAGAGAATGAAACCCATTTTTACCCTAGGGGTATAAATAGAAGTTACCTATTATTTTCACATTTACCATGATTAAAACACTCAGAGCGAATACCAGAGTGATTAAGGTGATTCAAAGTGATTAAGTGCAGATTGCTTTGGTGATTAACAATGACTAGACACATGATTTATAGTACTTGCTCGTGGTTGCTTGAAGGTGAACTTGTTGTAGAGCACCCCTATGCTCATCTTTCCCGCATTCCCTATGTTCCCAGGTAGGATTTTTCTCTCTTCTTTCTGTTGTCTATTTTTCTGGTTCTTTTTTTTCCTCACTTGGTTTTGTTCTACTTTTCATTTTGGTTCTTTGTTTCTCTCTTCTGTCTGGTTTTGGTTTGTCTTTTTTGTTTCCATTTTTCTGTGTCTTTGCGTTGTCTTTTTTGTCGCCTCTCATTGGTGGGTTGTCTCTTCCAGAGGGTTGTCTGTTGTCTATGCAACTGTAATAGTATGTAAGCTCTATATATTCTATAAAGTAGTGTAAATGTTTATGTATATGTTGTATATGTTGTAACCTTCTATATATGCCTATATATATGTCCATTTTAGCCAACTTATGAGTTGTGCTTCGACTTACTGTACATTCTTTGTATAATCTCCTACACTATCTAGTGGTGAGCTCATCGCGCTCTATGCGTCAAAAAACCCTAAATGTGGAGCTCATCTGAGAAAGATGGCTGCCTAGTTTGAAATTAGCACCTCACTAGTTTGAGCCATGGCGGTTTTCTCTCTCCTCCGTCAAGGTAGTCTTAATGGCAAATTAAGTTCCCATGTGAGCATTAAAGTCTGTCCCAAGTGACATTCATTTCCTCACATGTTCGGATAGTTGTTGGCGTTAATGCCATAACTCCCATTACTGCATGGCCACGTGAGACCCCCACATCAGCCTAATATGGCTCATTCCCAGTCACATCAGTAACAGTTAGTTTTTTGGGCTCCGAGTTCCAGGTCTTCATTTACTTCTTGTTTCTTTCTTGTCACATGAGCTAGAATCCTCAGAGGCCTGGGTAGAGGTCAAATCCCTAGTTATTCTTATTATTTGTATATATTTTTGGGGTTTGACATGAGCTAAAAATTCTTGTGGGCATAGGTGTGATGTGATGGTAAGATCTCTGGAATCCAGAATAAACCTTTATTTTATACAAATACTGATGATCGCCTTGCTTTGCAGGTCACCAGAATTAAAATCACCTATCATGTCAGAGGCATCTACATCATATCCACCCGGGAGTCTAGATCTCCCCACCACTACTGCCACCCGGGCAGCCATCAAGACCAAGGCCAAGAAGGCCCTACAAAATCTCCCATTGACAATAGAGTATCTAAAGGGAGACTCTATTTTGGGATCAAAAATTGATTCCAAACTTCAGTTGATCACCGACACCAGCGTTGGAATATAGGCCAAAATGCAGGCCCTAGTAAAAATGATGTTCATACAATAAATGGCCAGAGATCCATTGGCCATCAATGTGGCCAACTCTAGGATTCTCATAGCTTATTTCTTCCCCTAGTTTGTACAAGCTCCAGAGCTTATTCTCACTTTGGAAGGACACTATAATGCAACTATTCAGGCTGTCATGCTCATAGCCCTAATCCAAACCGGATACCCAACGTCTATGGTGTCTTTGGATGCCATGAATTTTTAGGTGGGGCTGGGGATTCCCCAATTTGATGATGTAGACATTCTCACTCAGGCTCTGGCCTTGGAAGAGTTTAAAAATTTAGAACACATGGCCTGGCAGTATCTCAATAACAAATGGCTTAAGGTGCCAAGGAAAGACTTCAAAAAGATGAAGTCGGAAATCCCTTGGGCTGAATTTAAAGAAAGAATACAGATGGGGATCATTGCACTATGCAGGGTCTTCAACAGCCCCATGTCTGGGAATTCTTAGCATGGATGTACTATTTCTTGTTGGGCATCACCTCTAGTGAGAAAAACATTGATTAGGCCACAATCATTGCAAATCACATTGATTCCCAATTTATCTTAGTCACCAAGTCCTCCAAATTCTATATGACATCTTATGTTTTGTGGGTACTAGCACAACAGTGCCCTGTGACCTTCAGATTACTTAAAACATGTGTGCTAGGAAATAGCGCAGGCCAGAATGCTTCCTGGGGTTAGTTCCCGCAGAGCTAATGGGAGGCCAGTTTCCTCATCTTCTTCTGAGTGAATGATGCCTTAATTTACTACAACCTACTCACACCTACTCTAGATGCTGGGTACCGAATCTCCAAAGAAGCAATGGACTTGATCAAAACTTATGGCCATTATTACATTTAGTTTCAACAACATACATATATTCGGGTGAATGGCTTCTTCGAGAAGCCCTATTTATTTCCCAAACATTGTGGGGATAAAATAATTCTTTTAGAATATTGAAGGTAGATCCTAGAGTTGCACACCCTCTTTATAGTGAAGAAGGTGACAAACATCCCATTCCCAATCACTTGTGGGAAGTATTCTTGCAGTCTAGCCGCAACAAAGGAGGCAGACAATGAACTCAAAAGTCTGGGACTGGTAGAGTTTTATCTACAATGGAAGAATTTTGATCCGCTTGGAAAAATAGTTACGACACTTCCCCAAGCATCAGAACCCCATGAGTATCACATGGAAGATTTTTGGGAAGAATGCCAGGATGACTTCGAAGTCCAAAACTGAAATTTCATCTGGATGACAATGGGAATGATGAAGAGGCTCAAGCTTGAAAAGTTCTAGGATGAATTTTTAGATATCGGGTCCACAGTGGACCTGCAATATAAAGAAAAAGGAGTAGATAAAATGGCCCTCCCTCTAGTAGACTGGGATGCATAAGAGGGTCCAACAATATAGGATCTCAGCCATGACGTGATTGAGCACAGTCACACATATTTTAGAAAGGCACACCTAAGAAGTACACAAAAATTTGGCCCATTTGTGCGAGGTTCAACTTTCGGGGCCGAAACCTCCTCATAGGGAGAGGACAAAGGAAAGAGGAAAATGGGGACCCCACCTCAAGTCCCGGTCGTCGCTCCCATAGTGGATTAAATGAAGAAAACTCTGGCAGAAACCCAATACATGAAAGACAAATTAATCACCCAGTTGGTCATCTTGGCCATTATGATTGGACCTGTCTGCCCTCCCACATCTCCTTCACTTCCAGCATTAATGGTCCAAGAAATAGGGACTGGAGCAGAGGAAGAGTGGGCAGCCGCATTGGATGTAGGGCCCTCATTGGTGACAAGGAGGAAAAAGAAGAGAACAACTGATCGTCAGCCAAAGGTGGAGTCAGAGCTTGGGATGCCTAGCATCCCTAAAATACAAATTGTCTCCTCAGACTCCCTAAAGCTGGATAATCGACCCAAAGATCCCCTGGAGACTTCCCCTCCAAATGATGATTTCAATGACATATTCAGGATAGATGAAATTTTAAACCTAGAGGGGGATATTGGGAAAATAGTAGAAGAAATAGATGCCCAGGTGGAAGTAGTGATTCCTATTGAAAAATAGACCCCGAAGAAAGAAGCTTCCATAGGGAATGGAACCCGGGAAGAAGGGGAGAAGGAACAAGAAGAAATGAATATCTCTAATGTACCAGAGATACAGGTCCCAAAGACCAACACAATGGAGGATAGGCAAGTATAGAATGAGAAATCAGAAACTACAGAGAGAATCGGACCTACAGGAGAAACCATGATCTCAGCCGCCATGCTTAAGACTTTCTATCCTACCCCAAAGAGGGTAGCCTTTGGTGAGGTAATCACAGTGGCCCAAACATTGAATCTTGGCCCGATACCTCCACCACCTCCAAAAAATATGGCAATGGGGGAGAATATTCTGGCAAAGGGAGTTGATGAAGGACAACAACAACAACAATGAGGTGAGGGGTAGAACCCTGGGAATACAGGTGTAAAATTTGACGCTACTAAAGATGCAGACACTGGGGTAGATGACACCAATTCCACAAGGAGGATGATGCCGGTGGACCCAAGGATATAGGAAAAGAGTCTGAAGAGGCTCAAAATATCAGGGATGTGCAACAAAACCCCAAAGGTGATTTACAGGATTAGACTCTGGTAGCAAGGCGACCCCTGCTACCATAATGGTTGGTAGAATCTAGAAAAAGGAAGGCCCCAGCAATGGTCAAGGCCCATCTCTCTTTAGTGGAGATGATGGCACAAATGCATAATCCCCCCAAGGCAAAGAAAGCCCAGATATTCCATACCCTCCAAACTAGGTCGGGCGGAGACACAGTTGCAATAGTCACAACACCTCCCCTAAAGGCTAACACAGTGATAGCAAAGGCCAAGGAGTATGCAATGACAGAGATATCTCTGGGGCAAAGGGGAAAGAAGGGTGAGTTGGACCTGCTAAAAGAAGTAGCCAAAGCAGTATAATCCCGCTATGAGAAGGAATCTTATAAATTCAAAGTAGAAAAGGAAAAGAATGCAAATCTTATTGGGCTATTGACATAACTCGCGCAGCCTATCACTGCCATTCCCCTGGAAGCTTCCACATTTGGGGAACTGCTCCCATAGGGTGACATAGATGCGCTAAGGAATATGAAAAGGAAAACACAGGTAGTTGATGATTGGGTAGCTGAACAAGTGGGAAATATCCAACATTTCCTATTGGCCACACTCCTAGACTTATACGTAATCAATAATGTTTTACACCAAGCGAAAACCATCATCTCCATCTGGGAGGGAGAGATGGAGAAATATGAGGCATGCATAGGTGAGTTAGGGGAACTCATGAGCGTTGGGGAGGAAATTGTTTTATAGGCTAGAATTTTGGGAGAGGAGTCCTTTGACTTTGTCCAGACCCAGCACTCTAGACTTGATTTCACATTGAATATAATCAAGTAACTGGTAGGGGCCCTATCGGACAAAGTTCCAAAGGTGGAATATTCTTTAAAATTATACAAGGCATTCATTTCAAAGGTTTAAGGAGTTGATCCCTTTAGTACTGAAACATGTACTCCAAAGGAATACGTCGTGGGAAAATTTGACGAGCTAATGGAGTCTTGATACCAATCCCCAGAGGGAATGGAAGGATAAAAGATGACACGTATAACACGCATGGTGCTCCAAGCTCGTGACATGACAAAAATTTCCTCAAAATTCAAGGCAAATACTCTGGATCTAGGTGAACAGGTGGAGGTGGCCAATTACTGCCGAGCCGGCCTCAGGGACATTGATGAGTATGGAATTGCCCAACTCTTGGAGAGATTCAAAAACATTAAGGAACAATAAGGTTCTTCAAAGCCTGGAGATCTTCACCAATAGAGCACATTTTGTTTTTATTATTCTTTGAGCATAAGCTCCTAGATCTCGAAGCTCTAGATCCACAATTTTGTATTCTTCTGGTGACCCACGTCCAGGTTCCCTAGAGCCAAATGGTCATTATCGAGCAGTTAATAATAGTGTCAGAAAGAAGGTGACCCCAACAAGGGACATCGACTGGAGGGATGGTTCTGATAGATGGTCATCCCAAGGCACCACTCCATCATTAAACACCTGGAGCATTGGAGACAGTGAGCCAATTTTCATTAATGAGGCATGTAGCCTCAATTCTTGGGGGATCAAATTTCTTCTATTCTCCCTCTGGCTCTCTTCTTGAGTTTGATTCTTCCATACCTCTTTTCTTCTCTCATTCTTCTGACATGTCAGACCTCTTCTTTCTTAGAGGTTGTTGTAGCATGGTGCGGGTAGTACCGGCCACCAGAAATTGTATTTTATTGATTGAGTGTAAAGTTAAGTTAGGTTAATTTTAGGGAAAATCTATGTATAAATAACAATTTTGACCTCATTTCAAGGGTTGGAAGAATTGACAATTTTGCAGTCCATAGCTATAGCATTTCAACATTTTCATTTCTAGTAGTTGCAGAGCTCAAGGCTCCTTATTTCTTAGAATTTCTCAGTAGATAGATGCTCCCTTGGAGCCATTGTTGTACGCATCAATGCTCACTGGAAAACCTATTAATAAAGAAAGAAGAGTTCTGGCAATGATGTTGTTAGCGTTCTAATCTCTAGATTAATGATCTTTTATTCTCTATGTTTCTACTATCCCTTGATGTAATGTTTTAAGTAGATTAACGACCTTCTTTTCCCCTCGCTATTGAATACATTTGAACTGATGGTTATGTATGCATTGAGTATTTTAGTGTAGCATGTTAGAGCTTGGTTGATGTTTTAAATATATTTGTACAACTATAGAAAAATGAATACTTCTAATCTTGACCTATCTTTTAAAGTTTATTTGGTAAGCTAATGTGTGCTTGTAGGAAACCCTAACCTAATGAAATCTCTAGAGAAGACGAGCCAAGAAAACTAGCTATCCCCCTGAAAAAAATAGTCACACTCCCAACTTAGCTCCTACACCATCGAGACCCAACTCTCATGTCCTTCAAGGCCTAGAGAATTTATTCCCCAGACAACCTTTATAGGCAAAGTTGGTCGGTACCCCGGTACCCAGTGACAACTTACATCTGTTGGTGGACTCGGTCACAAACTCCCATCAACAGAAACTGGCACTAGAAGGAGGGCACGGGCTCATCCCCTTATAAGGATTTAGATTTTACACCACCTGAGGGTTCCCCAAGCCATAGTTTTAGGAATATGACCTTTAGTCAGATTGGATCTTTTTCACCTGTGCAATTTGAAGAGTCCTTAGATCAGCCCCCAACCCCAGAAAGTTTTTTGAACTCGAGCCTCCCGATCGAAAGAAAAGGACCCCGAAAGACAAAAAACTAGCTAGCCTTGTCTTGGGATCTACTACATCCCAGAATACCCAAGTCTCCCAGAAAATCCTGAGGATTAGCACTCAGTCTAGCCAAAGTCCAATAACCCTAATGGTTGCGTACTATGGTAACACTGGGTCTGCAATGGGATAATTTTGGGGTGCAGCCAACAATCTTCCCATGCACCTAGAGAAGATATGCCCCTGATATAAGCACTTAGGCCTAGAACCATAGAAGAGCATCTCTAGGCATACAAGGATGCCATGAACCGACACCAGATCTAACATCAAGACGTTGTGACCCAGATGTTCCCTCTGTCCTTGGGATAGAATGAGCTGAACTGGTACCTTAACCTACCCATCAACTCCATAAACAATTGGCAGGATATGGAAGATGCCTTCCTACTAACCTTCCATGTACATGTGGACCCAGAATGGTCCCACAACCAGTTCATCTCCATTAGGAAGGAACCAAATGAACCCCTTACAGCATTCAACCATCAGTTCCAATGTGCCTTGAAGCGATGCATGGGCCCTTTTATTCCATCTGCAGATGTAACCATCAAGAATTAACTTAATGCAATGGACCCCTTCATTGCCACTCTTCTATGGAGAACTACCACCCCCACTAATCAGGATACTCTAGCAAAGGTTTACAACCTAGCCTTGGAGTTGTCCCACGGTTTGAACAAACCTCTGGGCGGGATTTGGCAGAGCATGCCTTTCAAAATGATACCAGGTGGAACTTCTTACACTAGGGGATACAGGCCCAATTAGGTGATGGGTGCCCCTATGATGGCCATGAATCCCCCACCACCATTGATAGACTAGTAGGCCCGGTATGTATACCCATCGCAAGCCCAGACAATACCGGGTCTGGAATTTGTTCTCTGGAACCAGCAGAAACAAACAAAACCTTTGACACAACCTTCTAGAGTGCCTTTCTTCTTTTCACCAGTAGCTGGAGGACTTCCACCCTCAACTCCGGTAGCTATTGTTTCCTTCCTCAAGAACTAACAACAACAACCATCATATTGTGACACAAACACCTAGCTGTCTGTTGAGGTATAATCCCTCTGGCAATTGTTGTCCTCATTGACTGTGGACATGGGACAGTTAAAGGTGGGGTCTTTTGTGCCCCCAAAACACCAATTCACAGAGAGGGAATATCTTCTCCGGCCAATGAAATACCAATGTTGGAGGAAGAAATTACAACAACAGGCCTCAGCACAACCAACAACAATGGAATAACAATACAAACACTGAAGGTTTGTTATTACAAAGGCGTTAGAAAAAAATACCACCTCCATGACTTTGATGGAGGTTTTACTGAACTCTCCCAAGTAGAGGAAGTCCCTTTTGAAGCTCTTGGGAAACTTGGAAGCTGTCATTTTCCCACCCAAGACTATCACTTTTGACAACGCCAATGTGACTGTCTTCTAGGGAAACAGCTAGGATCCTCCCTTCCTACTAGGCTTGAACATACAAGGGAAGAACCTACACAATTGCTTGGTAGAGTATGGTGCTTTAGGAAATGTCATGCCTTTATCAATATGCCAAAAGCGTGGACTACATCCCACTCCATCCAAAGGTGCAGTAGTCCAGCTGGACAAAACTGCCATAAAAATGGTAGGTGAGCTAAAGAAAATCCAAATTTAGCTCATCCAAGACCACCAGATAGCAAGCATAATCAAAATCCAAGTGGTAGACATCTCAGAGACTTAAATGATGTTATTAAGTTGAAATTTGTTTAAGTCCCTTAATTGGTGTTTCTCCTCTGACTTTTCCCACTTGTGGCTCCTCTGGGAGGGAGAACCTAACCAGATCTAGGTAGAAAGTGAGCCCAGGATGAAATAGGCCATCACTGAAGTTGGGAGGGTAAATGAATTCCTCTTCTCTAAGACTTCCCTTTGGGTGTATCGACCCCTAGAAATATTGACATTTGATTTCACCCCTAGGGAAGACCCCATAGTCTCCCAGAGAATGCAGGATCTAGACAAAAAACTAAGGGGTGAGGCTAACTCACAAGGTACTGCAGCAACCCCTACTATGCTCTTGTCCAACACTTGGTGTTGGGTACATTATCAAAAACATTTAGAACTAGAGTGTGAGCCCTACATTTCTGCTGCTACCCATCACATCAATGCCTTCCAGGAGAGGAAAGAACGTGAAGCAAACATACCTGGACCCACTAGTCCATCTAGAAGCACCCACATGGTGTTGCTTGCCTAGGCATCCCAATCACAGACTTCTCCAAAGAAGAACCTCACCCACATGCCATTAGAGCTGGAGGAAACTCCTCCCAACCTTCCCAAAAATAATCCAAAGGCCACTTCACCTTCCCAGCCCCAAAGAACAAACAATGATCTATGTACCCTAAAGTTTGACAGGTCTCGATCCAAACAAAATTGTGGGGCCGAAGTGGAATTGATCAACCCATGGGGGAAATACTTCCTTGCATCTTATATGCTATAGTTTAATTGCATAAAAAATGTTACAGAGTATGAGGCTTTGAGCCTAGGACTGCTATTTGTACTAAGGAAAGGAATCACCAACCTCTGGGTGTTGGGTGATTCAGAGTTGATCGTTAAACAGGTTCGAAGCCAATACATATGTCATGATAAAAGGTTGGCTGCTTACCTCAACTAGGAATGAAGCCTCATCAAATATTTTTATGCCTTCAGCATTGAACTCATTCCCCAAAAAAGAAACTATGTTCCAGATGCCCTTGTTGTATCTGCCAGCACTCTTGAGCCAATGGCTGGCTTCCAGCTCCAGAAATTCTCTATTGAGATGGTCCCCACACTGTCCATTCTGGACTATGTCACCCACTTTTAGGTCTTTGAGGATGATCAACATATTCTGGCCTTCATAGCTAATCTTTCTATTTTTGAAGACCAGATAGTGGAAGAAAGAAATCACAAAGACACTTGGCCCGGTGAAGAAGATGATGGGATCATAGACTTGCAAACCTACACCATCCCTAAGGGGATGGTAGCGGTAGAATGTATCTTTGACTTAGACCCTTGGGGCCAGGAAAATATATCATCCTCCTTAGAGGGAGGAAAATTCAAAAAAGTTAACATCGGCCAGGCTGGTGAAGAAAAATTGGTACACATTGGCACCTCCTACTCCTTGGAGGAGAAGGAGAAGATTCTCACGGTTCTGCGAGAATACATTGACATAATTGCATTAGGGTTAGAAGATTTGAAGACATATGACACATCCATCATAACCCATACAATCCCACTAAAACCTGATGCTAAGCCCTTCCAGCAAAGGCAAAGACTGGTAAACCCATTCATAGAGCCTCTAATTCATTAGGAGGTTCATAAACTACTATCAACCCAGATTATCTTTCCTATCTAGCACACTACATGGGTTGCCAACCTCATCCCTGTGAGGAAGAAAAGTTGTGAAATCTACCTTCGCATGGATTTTTTCAATTTGAAGAAGGCATCTAAGAAGGATAATCACCCTCTCCCCTCGTGGGATGAGGTGTTGCAAATTGTGAGTGGATCACAGATGATGTCCTTCCTGGATGGGTACTCTGGGTATAACCAGGTCATGGTTAAGTATGAAGATAGAGACAAAATGATGTTCACCACCAAGTGGGGAATGTTTGCATACCAAAGGATTCCCCTTTGGCCTAATCAATGTAGGGGCCACATTTCAAAAGGCTACGAACATTGTGTTCGAAGGCCTAGTAAACTGGTGCATAATCATCTACATGAATTATTTGACTGTCTTTTCCCAAGATAGCCATGATCACTCCACCCACCTCGCCCAAATTTATGAGAGATGTCGCTAGTATGGAATATCACTCAACCCTAAGAAACTCATATTTGGGGTCATTGAAGGGAAGTTGCTCAGGCATATCATCTCTGAGAAGGGTATATCCATTGACCGTGAGAGAGTTGAAGCACTGCTAAATCTACAGATGCCTGACAGTAAGAAGGAAATGAGATCTTTCTTCAGAAAGATAAATTCTTTCTAGTGGTTCATCACTGGATTCACCAAGATAGTGAAACCACTCAATGAGATGATGAAGAAAGATATGAAGATTGAGTGGAGTCCCGAAGCAAAGTGGGTATTCACCCAAATTAAACAAACAATTGTGGAGGCACTAGTCTTGGCTAGTCCAGACTATTCCCTCCCTTTTAACATATACTCCTTTGCTTTACCTCATTCTACCACGATAGTTTTGACCCAGAAAGTTGAAGGGGAAGAATGAACAATAGCTTTCATGAGCTCCCCCTTTAAGAATGCCGAAGTCTGATATTCACCTTTGGAAAAATAGGCCTTTGTTCTCATCCACGCCATGAAAAAATTCTAGTATTACATTCTCCAGAGAAAAGTGCATGAACTCATCTCGGACAAGGCTATTAAGTCTCTTCTCCTATAGAGTGAATTGGGTGAATGAAGGGGGAAATGGATGACCATCCTACAGGAGTATGATTTGGAAATGGAACCCATGAAGATAGTTCGAGGCCAGGGACTATGTAGAGAAATGGCAGAAGAGACTCCCAACATTGAATTTCAAACTTACATAGTGGAGTAAATCACTCAAGATCTGTTGTATCCCGACTTGGTATACTTATTGTTGAACAACAAATTCCTAGAGGGGCTACTCCCAAAAAAATGCCATGCCCTGCAACTAAAAAGCACACGCTTCATGATAAAAAATGGAATGCTTTTTTCACAGGAACTATGAAGGGGTATACCTCTGGTGCATAGACAAGGACCAAAGTGTGAAGATGATTGAAGAATTCCATGGGCAGTTTGGAATTGCACATGGCTCAGCTAACACCATTGCCCATTAGATCCTCTAGGATGGATACAATTGGCCCTGTATCTTTAGGGATGTCTGTACTCACATTATTAGATGCCATACTTGTAAAACAGTGGTACATCGTGAACGAAACCTGGCTATGCCTGTGTAGCTGGTCTTCAAAGCTAGACCCTTCACCCAATGGGAATTTAACTTGATTGGGGAAATCAACCCCAACTCATCTGCCAACCACCGGTACATTTTGACTGCTACCGATTACTACACATGGTGGTCTAAAGCGATTCCTTGTAAAAATAACACGGCAGACGTAGTTATAAAATCCCTGGAAGAAAACATAGTCACAAGATTTGGAATGACATTTGCTATAGTGTGTGATAATGGTCTGAAATTTTCTTTAGTGCAATTACTTGAATGGATCTATGAAAGAAAGATCACCCTAATTTTTTCTAGTAACTACTACCCCCAGGGTAATGGTGTGGCTGAGTCGACCAACAAAAATCTCCTTGAAGTGATCAAACATCTGTTAGAACGGAACCCCCAGGACTGGTATCAAAAGTTTAGGTTTTCCCTCTAAGAAGATCATATCAAAATCAAGGAAGCTTTGGGGACATCCCCACTCCATTTGGTTTATGGCCATAATCCTGTATTCCCCATCAACTTACAAACCCCGGTTTTACAGTTTATGCAAGAATTTAGCAACCAGGACAATATTGTGGAAGTTTGGCTTCTGAACCTAGTGTGAATGGAGGAACAAAGAGATGCAACCCTTGAACATTTTGTGTGTCATCAAGTAGTAGTAAAATTATGGTTTTATAGAAGAGCCCAGTACAAGGCCTTTCAGATTGTGGACTTTTTTCTCTTATGGGGAAAGGCCTGGGAAAAGAAAGGAAAGCACACTAAGTTTCAACGGCTCTGGCTTGGACTATTTTTGATAGCTGAGATCTGTGGGGAAAATACTTATCACCTCAACACTATGACTATATAAGCCATCCTATTTCGTATCAATGGGTAGTTTCTCAAGCAGTATTTTGAGTAAGGGAGGTGATGAGTTTGTCCAAAGTTGTATTATATGTAAAAAGTTCTTGCTTGTAAATATCTTTCGCAGTGCTCCATTTGGAGTGTCTTGTAAATAGTTTGTTGGCTATCCTCTGGGACTGCCTTTCCTTTTTTTTATTTTCGTTTTGTTTTTGGATTTTTAGTTTTCTTTTGTTTTCTGGGTTCCCAGCGTATTGCCTTCATTTCGTAGACCGGTATGCTTCGCATAACACCTAGTCTTTGGAACAATACCATGTGCATGCTGGTGAATTTGGAATCTATTGTTAAAATGGTGGAATTTGTCCACACTCTAGAGTTATTTTATAAGTATGGTAAAAGGTTATGGGTAATATTCATCAGATTCACATCTTGACAGTCCAGACATCAGTTAATAGAAAATTCAAGAAGCAAGTAATTAGACACCTTGAGGGCAGATTGTTTGCACTGGCTGATTAACCAAGTCTGAAAATCATTAAAATATCTTGGGTCTAGAACATTCTCTCCTATTCAGAAATTTAAAGTGGATGGCAAGGTGAAATAAGTATCGTCATTAAACTTAGCTACACTTAAGGTTCATGGTGAAAGAAGTATCGCCTTTCCATTTGGAAAAGAAAAAGAAAAGAAAGAACTGAAGAATAGAGAATCCTGGTATTCAGGGGAAACGTGAAAGATATGATGACTTTGGTTTGATTTTCTTATTGCCTCCTCTCTTCTTCTCAAAGGTGCCATCTAGTTGGTTTCCTTTCAAAGAACACACTTCAAAACTGACAAAAGACCAAAAGAGTGAATCAATGAGTCTGATTTTCTCAGACGCCTTGCACTTTGCAAGAAAAAGGCTCTAGGTAAAGATTAATTCCATTTTTTTGCTTACTAGAGATTCTAAAGTTCTCGAATGTGCTAAGGCATTCCTCCTAGATACTCACCATTTTTTATGCCCTGCATACCCGTCCCTACATTTTGTAGGAAAAATGTTGGGTCCCCCTTTTTTTCACTTTTGCTCTTTCCCTTGTTTCCTTTTATTTCCTTTGTTTCCCTCCGGGCTTTGCTTTTGCGAGGGTTGTTATTTTTTTCTTGTCTTATTTTGTCTCTGGGACCCGGTCCTAGAGTTTGTTTGTTCTTTTGAGTCAGTCAGATTCTAGACTCTAGGATTCTCTGTCATCATGTCTTCTTTCATGAGAGGGTGTGGTTGCATGGAATTGCCAGGCCTGGAGTATAGAGGTTTGCTTGTTCTAGAGGTTGCAAATAGAATGCAACCCATTTTTACCCTAGGGGTATAAATAGAAGTTACCTATTATTTTCACATTTACCATGATTA
Source organism: Thuja plicata (assembly GCA_018584345.1). Classification (NCBI taxonomy): domain Eukaryota; kingdom Viridiplantae; phylum Streptophyta; class Pinopsida; order Cupressales; family Cupressaceae; genus Thuja; species Thuja plicata. Next base: position 415,363 of record MU228066.1, on the reverse strand, counting down.
AAACACTTAAAGAAATTAAGGTGATTCGAAGTGATAACGTGCAGATTGCTTTGGTGATTAACGATGACTAGACACGTGATTTGTAGTACTTGCTCATGGTTTCTTGAAGGTGAACTTGTTGTAGAGTGCCCCCATGCTCGTATTTCTTGCATTCCCCATGTTCCTAGGTAGGATTTTGGCTCTCTTCTTTTTGTTGTCTAGTTTTCTAGTTCTTGTTTCTGCCTCGCTTGTTTTCATTCTGCTTTTCATTACGGTTCTTTGTTTCTTGCTTCTGTCTGGTTTTTGTTTGTCTATTTTATTTCTATTTCACCATGTCTTTGCACTGACTTTTCTCTTGCCTCCCATTGGTGGGTTGGCTCTGCTAGAGGGTTGTCCACCCTCTCTGTAGCTGTAATAATATGTAAGCTCTGTATATTCTATAGAGTAGTGTAAATTTTTATGTATATGTTGTATATGTTATAACCTTCTATATATGCTTGTATATATGTCCATTCTAGCCAGCTTGTGAGTCATGCTTTGGCCCTTGTGTGTGCTTCAACTATCTTTAAATTCTTTGTATAATCTCTTACACTGTCTAGTGGTGAGCTTGTCGCTCTCCATGTGTCAAAAAACCCTAAATGTAGAACTTGTCCAAGAAACATGGCTGCCTAGTTCGAACTCAGCACCTCACTAGTTTGAGCCATGGTGACTTTCTCTCTCCTCAATCAAGTCAGTATTAATGGAGGATTAAGTTCCCATGTGAGCATTCAAGTCTGGCCCAAGTGGCATTAATTTCCTCACATGTTCAAATAGTTGTCGGTGTTAATACCATAACTCCCATTACTGTAGGGCCATGTGACACCCCCACGTCAGCCTAATACGGCTCATTCTTGGTCATGTTGATAACGGTTAGTTTTATGGGCTTTGGGTTCCAGGTCTTCATTTGCTTGTTGTTTCTTTCTTATCGCATGTGCTAGAATCCCTAGAGGCTCAAGTATAGGTCAAATTGCTAAGTTATTCTTATTACATGTATATCTTTTCAGGGTTTGACATGAGATAACAATTCCTTTGGGCACAGGTGTGATGCAATGGTAAGATCTCTAGAATCTAGAATAAAGCTTTATTTTATACAAATACTAACGGTCGCCTTGCTTTGCAGGTTGCCAAATATAAACTCACCAATCATGTCAGAGGCATCTGCATCATCTCCACCTGGGAGTCTAGATCTCCCCACCACTTCTGCCACCTAGGTAGCCGTTAGGACCAAGGCTGAGAATGCTCTAGAAAAGATCCCATTGATAATGAAGTATCTGAAGGGAGACAACATTGTGGGATCAAAAATTGATTCCAAACTTCATTTGATCACTGACACCAGTGTCAGAATGTGGGATAAAATACAGGCACTAGTAAAATGATGTTTATACAATAGACGGCTGGAGATCCATTTCCCATCAATGTGGCCAACTCTGGGATTCTAAAAGTTGCTTGCTTCCCCTGCTCCGTGCAAGCTCTGGAGCTTATTCTCACTTTGGCAGGACACTATAATATAGTCATCCATACCATCATGCTCACTGCCACAATCCCAACTAGATACCCAATGCCTATGGTGTCTCTGTATGCCATGAATTTTTTTGTGGGGATGGGGATTCCCTAATTTGATAATGCATCCGTTTTCACCTAGGCTCTGGCCTTGGAAGAGTTTCAGAAGTTAGAACACATGGCCTAGTTGTATCTCAATAACAAATGGCTTAAGGTGCTAAGGAAAGACTTCAAAAAGATGAAGCTAGAAATTCCCTAGACTGAATTTAAAGAAAGCATATAGATGGAGATCATCGCACTATGTAGGGTCTTCAGATAGCCCCATACTTGGGAATTCTCAGCATGGATGTAGTATTTCTTATTGGGCATTGCCTCTGGTGAGAAAAATCTTGATTGGGCCACTATCATTGTAAATCACATGGATACCCAATTTCTCCAGGTCACCAAGTCCTCCAAATTATATATGACATCTAATGTTTTGTGGGCACTAGCACAACAGCACCCCGTGACCTAGGGATTACTTACAGCTGGTGTGCTCAAAACTTGCACAGGCCAGAATGCTTCATGGGATTACTTCCCATAGATCCAATGGGAGGCTAGCTTTCTCATCTTCTGCAGAGTGAATGATGAGTTAATTTATTAAAACCTCCTCACACCTACTCGAGATGCCAAGTACTAGCTCTCCAAAGAACCAATGGACTTGGTTAGAACTTATGGCCATTATTACATTCAGTTTCAACAACATATATACATTCAGGTGACCGGCTTCTCTGAGAAGCCCTATTTATTGCCCAAACATTGTGGGGATAAAATAATTCTTTTAGAATACTATAGGAAGATCTTAGAGCTGCACGCCCTCTTCATAGTGAAGAAGGTGAAAAAAATCCCATTCCCATTCACTTGTGGGAACTATTCTTGCAGTGTAGCCGTGGCAAAGGAGGCAGACAATGAACTCAAAAGTCTGGGACTGGCAGAGTTTTATCTAGAGTAGAAGAATTTTGATCCGCTAGGAAAAATAGTGATGAAACTTCCCTGGGCATCAAAACCCCACGAGTATCACATGGAATATTTTTGGAAAGACTACCAGGATGAATTCAAATTTTGGAACAGGCATTTCATCTGGATGACAATGGGAATGAAGAAGAGGCTCAAGCCTCAAAAGTTCCTGGATGACTTTTCAGATATCGGGTCCATAGTGGACCTGCAATATAAAGAAAAAGGAGTAGATAAAATGGCCCTCCCTCCAGTGGACTGGGATGCACAAGAGGGTCCAATAATAGAGGATCTCACCCATGACATGATCAAGTATAGTCACACATATTTCAAAAAGGCATGCCCAAGAAGTACATGAAAAGTTAGCCTATTTGTGCGGGGTTGAAATTCTGGGGTTAGATTCTCCTTGCAGAGCGAGGACATAGGAAAGATGAAAATGGGGACCCTGTCTTATGTCCTGGACGCTGCTCCCATAGTGGATAAAATGCATCAAGATCTAGTGGAAACCCAACACATGATAGACAAATTAATCACCCAGTTGGCCACCCCTGCCATTATGACTGGACCTGTCTGCCCTCCCACTTCTCCTTCACTTGCAGTATTAATGGTCTGAGCAACAGGGACCAAAGTAGAGGAAGAGTGGGTAGCCGTGTTGGATGCAGGGCCCCCATTGGTGACAAGGAGGAAAAAGAAAGGAAGAACTGATCCTCAGCCAAAAGGTGGAGCTGGATCTCAGGATGCTGAGCATCCCTAAAATATAGATTGTCTCCTCGGACTCCCCAGAGCTGGACAATCAACTCAAATATCCCCCAGAGACTTCCCCTCCATATGATGATTTTGACGACATATTTGGGCCAGATCAACTTGTAAACCTACTATGGGATATCAGGAAAGCAGTAGAAGAAATAGCTACCCAAGAAGAAGTAGTGATTCTTATTGAAAAAGAGACCCTGAAGAAAGAAGCCGCCATAGGGCATGGAAGTCAAGAAGAAGGGAAGAAGGAACAAGAATAGATGAATGTCTTCAATGTACCAGAGATACAAGTCCTAGAGACCAACATAGCAGAGAAAAAGGGAAGTACAAAATGAGCAATCAGCAACTGCTGAGAGAACCGGACCTACGGGAGCAACCTTGATCTTAGTCGCCATGCTTCAGACACTGCCTCCTACCCCAAAGAGGGTAACCTTTGCTGAGGTAATCACAATGGCCCAAACATTGAATCTCAGCCTGGTACCTCCACCTCCTCCATAAAATACAACAACGGAGGAGAACATTTTGGTAGAGGGAGTCTATGAAGGACAACAACAACAACAACAATGAGGTGAGGGGCAGAATCCTGAGAATATAGGTGTAAAATCTGATGCTGCTAAAGATGTAGACACTGGGGTAAATGACACTAATTCCACCAAGGAGGATGATGCCAGTGGATGCAATGATATAGGAAAAGTGTTCGAAGAGGCTCAGAATATCGGTGATGCGCAATAGAACCCCAGAGGGGATTTACAAGATTAGACTCTGGCAGCAAGGCCACCCCTACCACCACAATGGCTGGTGGACTCTAGAAAAAGGAAGGCCCCAGCATCAGTCAAGGCCCATCTCTCTTTGGTGGAGATGATGGCACAAATGCATAATCCCCTAAGGAAAAGAAATCCCGGACAGTCCATACCCTCTGGACTGGGCAGGGCGGAGACATAGTTGTGATAGTTGCAACACCTCCCCTAGAGGCCGACGTGGTGACAACAAAGGCTGAGGAGTATGAAATCACAGAGATATCTCTAGGGAAGAGGGGAAAGCAGGGTGAGTCAGACCTGCTAAAAGAAGAATCCAAAGTTGTAGAATCCCGCTATGAGAAGGAAGCCAAGAAATTCAAAGTAGAAAAGAAAAAGAATGTAAATCTTATTCGGCTATTGACAGAACTCATGCACCCTATCACTGCCATTCCCCCAGAAGCTTCCACATTCGGGGCACTGCTCCCATAAGGTGACATAGATGTGCTAAGGAATATGAAAAGGAAAGCACAAGAAGTTGATGATTGGGTAGCAAAAAAGGTGGGAAACGTTTGACGTTTCCTAGTGGCCACACTCCCAAACCTGTATGCAACCAACAATGTTTTCCACCAAGCCAAAATCACCATCTCCATTTGGGAGGGAGAGATGGAGAGATACAAGGCATGGATAGGTGAGTTAGGGGAACTCATGAGCATAGGGGAGGAAATTTTTTTTGAGGCTGGAATTTTGGGAGAGGAGTCCTTTGACTTTGTCTGGACCCAGCACTCTAGACTTGATCTCACATTGGAGATAATCAAGCAACTGGTAGGGGCCCTGCGGGACAAAGTTCCAGAGGTGGACTATTCTTTAAATTTATACAAGGCATTCATTTGAAAGGTTTTTGGAGTCGATCCCTTTTGTACTGAAACATGTACTGTAGAGGAATACGTCTTGGGAAAATTCGACGAGCTAATAGACTCTTGATACAAATCCCCAAAGGGAATGGATGGAGAAAAAATGACACGTATAACACGCATGGTCGTCCAAGATCATGATGCGAAAAAAATGGCCTCATATTTCAAGGTGAATACTCTGGATCTAGGTGTTGGTACTCCTAAATTTGGAGCAAATTTGGAGTGACCATGTTAAATTTTTCAGTCAAGCAAAGTGAATATCCTTGAAATTTTGTGTAAGAAGGCTCAGTTTAGAGTGATTGAAAAAGGTGTCCGGATGATTTTTCTGAGTTACAAATT
>MU228066.1:393646-405158 GCA_018584345.1 Thuja plicata | reverse complement strand
CAAGCTCTGTTTCAGAATTGTTTCCAGCCATCTGAAGAGTGGTATCTTGTTGATATAATCAGAAATATAATGACATAACAGTGAAGACTCAATCCACCATTTGAGGTTTACTTGAAACATAGTGAACCATCTAGGTAATGCCTGCCTGAGTATGTGGAGCTCAAAAACGAAGAAGGATATTATCCAATCCTTAGCAATTAGCCTTTCTCTTGTCGTAAAGGAGTTTTCATTCAATTATAACCAGTATACTTTTATTTTAAGGTTGTGATACAAGAAAAAGTGCTAACACTAGGCAAACAGGTGGAGGTAGCCAAGTACCGCCGAGCCGGCCTCAAGGACATTGATGAGTATGGAATCGCCCAGCTCCTGGAGACATTAAAAAACACTAAGGAATAATAAGGTTCTCTAGAGCCTGGAGATCTTTACCAACAAAGAACACTTTTTATTTATTATTATTTGAGCATATGCTCCCAGATCCCAGAGCTTCGGATCAACAATTTTGTATTCTTCTGGTGACCTGCGTCTAGGTTCCTCGGAGCCGACTGGTCATTATCAAGTAGTTAATAAGGGTGTCAGAAAGAAGGTGAGCCCAACAAGGCATGTCAGCTTGAGGGATGGTTCTGATAGATGGTTTTCCCAAGGCATCGCTCCAACATTGAACACCTAGCACATCGGAGATAGTGAGGCACTTTTTCATTTATGAGGCATATAGCCTCAATCTCTGGGGGATCAAATTTCTTCTATTCTCCCTCTGGCTCTCTTCTCGGGGATGATTCTTCCATACCTCTTTTCTTGTCTCATTCTTCTGACATGTCAGACCTCTTCTCTCTTCGAGGTTGTTGTAGCATGGTGCAGGTAGTACTGGCCCCCAAAAATTGTATTTTATTGATTGGGTGTAAAGTTAAGTTAGGGAAAATCTATGTATAAATAACAAGTCCGACCTCATTTCAAGGGTCGGAAAAATTGGCAATTTTGTAGTTCATAGCTATAGCCTTTCAACATTTTCATTTCTAGTAGTTGTAGAGCTCAAGGCTCCTTAGTTCTTAGAAGTTCTTAGTAGATAGATGCTCCCTTGGAGCCATTGTTGTACGCACGAGTGCTAGCTGGAAAATTGTTAATGAAGAAAGAAGAGTTCTGGCAATGATGTTGTTAGCGTTCTGATCTATGGATTAATGATCTATTGTGTTGTATGTTTCTAATGTCCCTTACTCTAATGTTTTAAGTAGATTAACAACCTTCTTTTCCCCTCACTATTGAATATGTATGAGCTGATGGTTATGGATGCATTCAGTATTTTAGTGTAGCATGTTAGAGCTTGTTTGATGTTTTAAATGTATTTGAACAACTATAGATAGAATGAATACTTCTAACCCTCGCCTATCTTTTGAATTTTATTTAGTAAGATAATGAGTGCTTGCAGGAAACCCCGACCTAATGAAATCCCCAGAGAAGATGAGCAAAGAAAACTAACTATCCTCCTGAACAAAATAGTCACACTCCCAACTGAGCTCCTGCACCGTCGAGACTTGACTCTCACATTGTTGAAGGCCCAGAGAATTTATTCCCTGGAAAACCTTTACAGGCAAAGTTGGTCGGTACCCTGGTACCCGATGACAACTTTGAACTGTTAGTGGACCCAGTCACAAACTCCCATCAACAAATAATTGACAAGGTGTAGAGTGATTATAGACTCAGGGTCAACAGATAATGTGATCGTAGAGGTGGTAGTACAAAAGTTAAAGTTGGACAAGATACCTCATGCTTACCACTACAAAGTAACCTGGTTGAATAGGGGGTAAAACATATTGGTCAATGAACAAGTGTGGATTGATTTCACCATAGGGAAGTATCAATACAAGATACTTTGTGATGTGCTACCAATAGATGCTTGCCGTATATTTATTGGAAGACCATGACAGTATGATAGAGAAGTAGTCCACCATGACAAGGAGAATAAGTACTCATTAAAGAATAATGGAGTGACTTATAAGATACATTCTTTGATGGAAGAAGATACAAAAGAGAGGAAGGACATCATTACTATCTTAATGAGTGGAAAGGAATTCCTAGAAGATATGAATGAGGAAGAAGGAATTGGCTATGCTATCTTAGTGAAACAAAAGGAGGAGGAGGAGACATCTAATCAGATACCTATGCCTCCAACAGTCAGAGAGTTGTTGGATCAGTTCAAAGACATCATATGTGATGGGACACCAGCTACACTACCTCCACAAAGGGAAATTAGTCATCAGACTGATTTATGCTAGGGGCATCATTGCCCAACAAATCTTCTTAAAAGATGACACCAGAGCATAATAAGGAGATTTCAACGCAAGTGCAAGAGATTTTGGACCAAGGTCTAATAAGAAAGAGCATCAGCCCATGTGTTTTTCCAGTGGTATTGGCTTGTAAAAAGGGAGGTAAGTGGAGAATGTGTACTGAATCTAGTGAAATATATAGGATAATAATTAGGTATAGATTTCCTATTCCTAGAATAGAGGATTTGATGGATTGTCTTGGGAGTGCTAAGTAATTTTCTAAAATAGACCTTAAGAGTGGATATAATCAAATTAGGATGAAAGAGGGGGGTGAGTGGAAGTCTTCCTTTAAAAAAATAGAGGGAATCTATGAGTGGTTAGTAATGCCATTTGGGCTTACAAATGCACCCAGTACTTTTATGAGGGTCATGAACAAGATATTAAAGGATTACATAGGTGTATTTGTAGTAGTATACCTATATGATATACTCATCTTTAGAAAAACAAAAGAAGAGCATATGAAACACCTAGAGATTGTGTTGACAAAACTCCAAGAGGAGAAGTTAACCATCAACCTTGAGAAAAGTGAATTCATGAAACAAGAGCTTGTCTACTTAGGGTTTGTAGTTTCCAAAGGTGAAATAAATATGGACAAAAGAAAGGTTGAAGCAATCCTAAGTTGGCCTACTCCAAAAATAGGGACGAAAGTGAGAAGTTTCCATGGTTTGGCTCAGTTTTATTGGAAGTTTGTGAGGAGATTAAGTGAAATATTTGCACCTATCCTAGATACCATAAAGGGTGAAGTTAAAACAAAGTTCATATGGACCAAGGAAGCCAATGAAGGGTTTGAAAGGTTGAAGAAAGAAGTGTCTACACAACCTATACTAGTGTTGCCAAGTTTTGACAAATTATTCATTGTAGAATGTGATGCTAGAAACATAGTAGTGGGTGCAGTCCTAAGCCAAGAAGGAAGACAAGTAGCCTTCTTTAGTGAAAGATTGAATGAGACCAAGTCAAGGTATTCATCTGATTATCTAGATCTTTATGATTTGGTACAAGATCTTAAGAAGTGGAGGCACTATTTGTTTCCAAAATAATTTGTTGTATACACAGAGAAACAAGACTTAAGCTACATAAATACACAAGAGAAGCTCAATTTGAGGCATATAAAGTGGATGGAATTTCTACAATCATACACCTTCACAATTTATACAGATAGATATTCCCACTAAATTTCATCATGAGTGGATTCTCTGTATTAAGTAGAGTTCATGATCAATTCATATGGATGGAAAAACCACACAATATTTTGAAGACAATGATTCATAGGGTTACAGGGTTTTGAGTGCAAGGACTTGAATTTACATTGAGAATGGTGGAAGCACATTTGGTTACTGAGCTAACCAAATCTAAACAAGATGGAAGAGCGATGACTACTGATCATATTGAAGACAAGGAAGTTCTCTTTACATCCATGGTAATAGTTTATAGAGTTTACGAGTCAAGTCATTTCAACAGTGTGCCTGGTGGTACTATCCATGTTGCCTATTGGATTGTTAAAGATGATTGAGTTTATGATCTATGTGAGATGTTCAGGAGTTAGTTTTTGGAAAATATGGAGAGGATATAGAGAGATAAGAATTATTAATTTAATTATGGTGTCCTACTAGTATTTATGTTTTTCTACGTTCAAAACTTCTTCCCCAGTAGACGTAATGTTACATGGTCATTAGACAAATCAGTAGTCATTTAGATAAATGAATTCATAAACAAATTAGGTGATAAATTTAATAATTTTATGTGGCAATACTTCAAATATTTCCTAGCTAAGATGCATAAATGTGAAAGGTTACCACCTAGCATTATAAAAAAGTTTGAAAATGACATTTTTTCTAGTAGACATTGATACATGCATTGTGAAAGTAGTTGAACCTAGGACATATTGGCTTGCACCTATGGGGTGTGAAATAGAAGGTAATTTAGTAGCTCTACATTTTAATGAATTGTTGTCAAAATATTTAGATAAGAAAGAACAAAGATTTGGTACCTACTATGAATCTTTTTCCAAAATTAAAAGAGAATTGAAAAAACCGGTCATTGAGAGGAAAACAAGGAAAATGTTATCTCACCTAGAGAAAAATTTTGGCAGTGATGAAGCAGGAACTACTTGCACTGATGAAACTGAAACTAAAGATCCTTTAGGTAACATTCCTTCAAATTATGCAATGGTGAAGGGAAAATGGATGAAACTAGCACTATAGAGAGTTAAGTCAAAGGTGAAATCAATAAGGAAGAAAGGACAAGGCCCTCCTATTGTGAAGAATACATAAAAAAGGAAGAGTGATCCAAAGGAAAATTCACAGGATGAGGAAGAAAGGACTAATTCAGACAACAAGGCCTCAAAACTAAAAAAGAGTGGAAAGAAAAAGAAGGTTTCTACTATTGATGATATTGAAAAGGGTATCATTGAAAATGGTAGACTAGCTTCAGTCGGAGGAAGAAGAAGAAGAAGAAGAAGAAGACACCACCAGACATAACAAAATTAAAGCCTAAAGAGCTAATGAAATACTTAGAACAATTGAAGAAAAAGGATGAAAGAGATGAGTTGAGATCTAAGAAGAAGAAAACAAGAGTCTTAATGCAAGCTAGAGACATTCTAGCTGAGTTAGTACCTAAGGTAGAGTATGATGAAGAATATTATACAATTGATCATATAGATACTCTGATCAAGGAAATCTTAGATCAAGGCCCAGATTTGATAAAAAGCAATTGTAAAAAGTGTAGAAGAGAACTTAGAGAAGAAGGTGATAGGTAAGATGATGGAAAAGATTACTATAGATAAAATCAAATTGGTAGATCTTGTGAAGGAATTCAAGTCTTCTTTGGCTGAGGCATGCCAATTGTTCACTAAAGTTTCACAACATTCTTATTTTTTCAAAGACTTGGAATAGGACAGAGTTTAAGCTCAAAGGGAGCTAGAGAGATTAATAGGTTAGTTTGATCCTATTTCAAGCTCAGTCACTAATTTTAGTGGATATGTGAAGCAAATACCATACAAGGAATAGAATATCCAATATAATAAAGACAATAGGATGCTTACCCTACTAGAACTTCACTCCTACTTATAACCTATAGTGGAGGTCTTGCAAATGAATATGAAGAAGGTAGAAGATGTGCTTGTCTTACTAGACATGAGCACTCTAGACAACATGGAAGAGCTTGCTTATGGTCTGTTTGATAAAATTATTTCTTTGGGATACTTACAGAAGACATGGGAGACATCCTTATAATTAGAAAATATAAATTTCAAGATAATCTCTGCCAGGATGTAAGTAAGAGTTGTATTAGGGTACATATTTTAGCTTTTGTACTTTTGGCATTGTTGTTAAAGGGGGAGTATATGTATAGGAGGAATATATGTATATGGGAGCATTAGTCTATATTATCCTTTGCAATCTATATCGATGGGGAGTCATAAGATGGCTTATATATTATTTTTCTCTGATCTAGTATAGAGATTGTGATTTCACGATTATGAGTATGTTTTCCATCAATGCCAAAGGGGGAGATTGTTGCCATTCTGATAGATTTTGGGTGCAGTCATGGGGAGTCACTTGTTTGGTTTACATTGATGGAAACTAAATCTGTTTAGTCATGAAATACAATAGGTGAAGTAAAGACACAATTGGTAAGAAGGATTCATGATTGGTAATGTAGGAAATTGGCTAAGTCCAGAATATCAGTAGACAATGAGAATAGTACTTTGGTGGTGATCATGGGAGAAGTAGAATTATGAGGCATGGTCACATTTATAGCATCAAAATGTTCAGACTTTAGGGTGATTTTGACCATAACTCATTTTATTGATTGGTAAATGATTTTTTATTGTCTCAGACATTTAGACAGGGAGAACACTTGTGCTCTTGAGATACAATTGGTAGATCCTAGATCAATGAGTGGTATAGTCATTGCAATGATACTTAGCAATTTGATGATGATTGATATATGTTATTGCATGATGAGATGGAATATTTGGGATTGGTATAATAATTTAAGATGGATTTGAGGTGATGCATTGGAGAAGTCAAAACATGTTTGACTACCTTGGAGATATAACTTGAAGATACTATTTTAGGATGATGTGGTCATGATAATATTGGAAATTTGACTCCTAGAGGACATATGACTATTTTTGTGTTGTCATCATGGCAAAAAATTCATATTAATTTTATGTCTAAGATAACTTAGAAGATAAAATGACTAAGTATGGAAACAGGGCAGACATAGATATACATCGATCAGCACATTAATGCACATGCAAGAGATAAAATCAGAGTATCTGAGTTAAGATATATGTTATATGACATGTGTACATACTACTTCTAGACATGAATTATATGAAACAATAGTACGGAGAAGTTACAGACAGATCAGTACACCAGCAATCCAGAAGACAGAGCATGGAAGCTGACTAGTGTTTTGATCAGCATGAATTATTTTTTTATGTAATGGCTAAGAAGCTTTGATTATATGTTTTTAATGATGTAATTATTATTGTTGTAAACATGTTTGAGCTGACTTGTTCGGAAGCATTATGTATTATGTTTTAGGGCCAACTAGAGTCTTGTTTTGGGTCATGCCTATTCGGATATGAACATATAAGTATGTAATGTAAAGTTATGTTACAAGCATCAAATTATTATGTAAGAGGAAGATATAGAAGAGTATTATGATGAATTCGGTATATGATAAAGCTCTTTAAGAGAGTAACAACATTCACGCATACATGGAATTGATCAAACAATAGTGTCATCACAGCAGTTCACTTTTGATATAGTGTATATCAACTATCAGAAGGTTGTAGCCTTCATATTATTGGGTAGTGAGCCTAATTAGTGATCCATATACCTTTAACAGGGTTTTGTAAAATACTCCTAATAGGGCCAGACCTTTAATTAGGTCATCGTACTTGCATTGTAAAGATTGGTCCTAACAGGGAAAAGGAACTTTAATAGGTTCATCATACTAGTGCAATATTTTTGGGTACTAATTCCCATTGGGGTTTTCCTTTGATCAAGGTTTCCCTGTAATCATATCATGTGTTATGAGTTCTTATGTTAAGCTTGATTAAATGAATGTTTGATTTATGTTTAAGTTGCTGAAAAGTAATATATAGACAAACACTAATTCAACCCCCCCCTCTCAGTATTTCTAACAATTGGTTTCAGAGCTCTAGTCCTCTGAAATAAAGTTTAACCACTTGAGGAGATCATGGAATTAGCAGAAGAAAAACATTTGAAAAAGAATCTTGAAACAACTCTTGAAGATCTTGATAGATCCGAAAAAGAAAATGAAGAACTTAGACTGAAAGTTGATGGCTCACAAATGCTTAAAAAGAAATTAAGAAAAGATTCGAAATATTAGTGTACAAGTGATTTAGGGAAAATAATCAAAAATCTCAATGAAGAGAATATGTCTCTGAAAGATAAAATTGAAAATCTAGATGAACAGCTAACAGACAGTCAAATTTCTATTGAAGAAAAGATCAAAGAAATCAAACAACTAGATGATGAACTCTTGAAAGCAAACATGAAAGTCCTAGAATTGGAAAACATAAAGAAGAATTTGGAATCTAAATTAATAGAAGAAAAAGATAAGATTGATAAACTCCACACAAGTTTTGATTCACTTCAATCTCAGCTTATTGCACAAAAGAAAAAAGGAGACACTACTGGTCTTGGATACAATGTACCACAAATTGAAATCAATTCATTACAAGAAATAAATAAAGCACATGAAGCATCTTCAGAAGCAAAAAAAGTTGAAAATGTTGCAGAGATTAAAACAGATCCACCTAGAGGGGAAATCAAGCAAGTTATCAGAACTTGTTATGCATGTAACAAACATGGTCATTTGGAAAGAGATTGCAGAGAGGTAAGACCTTCCAATGGTTACTGTTTCTCCTATAATAAATTTGGTCACAGGGCTATACATTGCAGAAAAAATTAAAGAAATCAGTCACAGCAAAATCAAAGAAGAATGAATCAAAACAATCAGAGAAATAAACCTCAAATAAATTTGCAGAACACTACATGTCAAATATGTAACTACAATGGACACGCAACAAAGCAGTGCAACATGATGAACAAGAGCATCAAACCTCCTATCATTTGTCACACATGTGGAAAGGTTGGACACATCTCCAGGTTTTGTAGATCCAAAACTCAAAAGAAAGAGGATCCTAAGAAATCACTATTTGAAGAAGAAGGAGAAGTCAAGTTTGTTTAAGCAAAAGAAGATTCAAGCAAAATTTGGGTTGAAGTAAGGAAGGAAAATGATGTTGAAAAAGTAGTTGATGCATCCATAGTGGACGCACCCTCTACTTCTTCTTGAATAGACCTTCTTGTTCTTAGGGGGAGCTATTCTAGCTCAAGACCCCTGCGTGGCTGGTATGCTCACCTCTGACTATGCGCCTATGGATTCATAGTTATAAGCACATGATATTGTAGTATGCATGCACGCATTGTATCTAATGCATCGTGATCAAACTTACAAATTCTTTGAGTAATTTGCATACGGTTGCAAACATTAAATGCAGTAGCTTTTATAAAAGAATGTAAATGTTCAATCTTCTTCACACTTGCATTCAAGATCACAAAATTTGAGAGCACTAGATCACTGAGCATCAAAGCACAGAAACATAATAGATTTGGAAGCTAAGAAAATAGATAAGAAGTTGAAACAGAACCCTAGCAGTCGTGCCATTTTGGATTTTCATGAAACCCTATTTAAGCAATTATCAAGTAAGTATGGTGACTCCAATTGTATTTGAAATTGCAGTGAGGAAAAGATTTGTCTTTAAAAAGCATCCATTCAAATCCATACTAGATGATGTGGAAGGATCTTTCTCCAAAACCCCGTTAGGTGTTGTTCACATAGAAGATATCTGCGCATACATTTACTGTAAGAAGAAAATAGTAGGAGATATCAGCATAGCCACTCATATGGGATCTATGATGAAAATAGATTACACATTCAAGGATGAGTTTGCGCACTTGATTGATAACCCTATCTTCGAATACTCTAATGCACATGAGTTTGATGAGCCAAAATGGGTGAAGATTTTGCTAAGTAGAATACATGATGACCTTTAGGCCCCGTTTGTTTGATAGAATTCAAGCGGAATTGGCAGTAAAATTTCCAATTTTGAAGGTAATCTGTCATTTGTTTGTTAAGTTGAAAAACCCGGTTCTGACGTCGAAACCTTGATTTGACCCAAAAATGGGCGGCGTGATCTTCCCACTAAAAATGTGAAATTCAAAATGGAAATCGGGTTTTCAGTGTTTTTGGAATGCATTTGATATATTTTTGGGTCTGGAGTCTTCACATTTTAAAAATGTGGTTTGAAAATAGGGTTTCATCCACTGCCAATTTTTCTTGAGCACCGTTCATCACTTACACAACAGAGGGTTTCATCTTGTCTGAGTTTTGATGTACAAAACCTTTGATACTATGGAAGATACATAGTGTCTTTTCCTGTCTCCAATGCTTTAGTAATCTTTTCCTCCAGAATTTCATCTGTCAAATTCCAGCAGAGAGGGTTTCATCTATCGAACGCTAGCAAAGAGGGTTTCATCTGTCCAATGCCATTCAACCATGGAAAACACAATAGGGTTTCATCTGTCGAACATCGTTCTTCATTGCGTAGAGGAGGAGGATTACCATGAGTTTTATGCTTCAGTAATGTATTGTATTTGTGTTTATGCTTCTTCATTTAATGGTTTACCTATTTGTACTTCATAATTTGTATTATTTGTGGTTGCAATTGTTAAAAATAAGGTTTGCAAATAGGGTTTCATCCGCTGTAAATTATTTTGTATCCAAATAAGAAATATTATCTATTGTCTGTACCTTTATCATGACTATTGAATAAACTAGGTCCATTTTCCTGTGGATAATCTAAAAACCATTGGGTGTCTAGCTTCATCTGAACAAAATTCCTTGAGCCCATGGAATGCACACTGTAAATTCTTTTATGTTTCTCCTCTATTCGAACTTCAAAAGTTACATCACTCAGAAATTGTGATGGACTGGGAACCCCAACATTCATGCCGTGTTTGATTATTTGCTAAAACTGTAGGTTGTATAAATGTTTATCAGTTTCAATGTGGCTCACACAAAGATTCTCCTCACAAGAACACTTACCACAGGCAAAAATCTCTACCTTACAAAAATCACAGCGCATGACTCTACGTAATCCAAACCCATCCATGTTTGGTAGAATTTTTGTCTCTGCTTGTTTATGAATTAGAATTTAGGGTGGATACAGAACTGTAGATAATCTGATTCTCAATGAATGTTTAGTACCAAAGGCATAAAACTGTTTTAAGTTTACTAAAACGTACCAATCAAATTAGTTATATTAATTACATGTAACAAATATTTGAAGACATTGGAGCTGGCCGATAGCTAGGTGAGTGGTAATTTGTAGGAAAGCCGATCGCTAATTTCCTTGTGAGTTTGTAAGAAA
Source organism: Thuja plicata (assembly GCA_018584345.1). Taxonomy (NCBI): domain Eukaryota; kingdom Viridiplantae; phylum Streptophyta; class Pinopsida; order Cupressales; family Cupressaceae; genus Thuja; species Thuja plicata. The sequence goes on along the minus strand of MU228066.1, from coordinate 394,370 downwards.
GCCCACAACTTGGGTATTTTAGCACGAAAGGAGAATATAATAGACTCATTAATATTTCCAAGAATAAGTTCTAGTGTCAATTATGAGAGATTCTATGTTAAGCTACTTTTAAAGTCATAATTTGTAGTATTTTTGGTTGCAATTGTTAAGGTCAGTGTTTGTGATGGAAGAACCCTTTACCCATATGTGTTCTATATGATTTACATGTAAATATAAAAGGAAGAAATGTTTTACAATGAGTGTAACCAACTGGTTGCATGTAGGTCAACTATTAGCGACTTCGTCTTTATCAACAGTTGTATCTCTTGGTTGAGTGTATTAACAATATAGTACATTTACAGAGAATTTTCATTCAGAACCACTAGTATATCACATTCATACCTCAAAAAAATATATAATAGAAGAGATGGGTTCATTTAGTAATTCATTTAGCGGATTTGAAATTTGCAATAGGCTTATTTTCATTTTCTCTAATTGTGCTTAGCATTTCCTATTAATTTTTTTGCACAAGATTCACCTTAGTTTTTTTGTGATTTAACTCAATTTCTCATTTTTCCACCTCTATTCAAGAATGGAATGGTTATTTAAGCTTAAGATATGAAGCATTAAAGGAGTCACCAAGATAATTAGTACGCAGGACTGTTAAGGAGGGGAATGTGATGAAAGTCCATCTTCATTTATATTTTAGGTCTCTATAACTTTGTGCTTTTGAACATTCTACATT
>MU228066.1:359997-373325 GCA_018584345.1 Thuja plicata | reverse complement strand
CTTTCTGCAGTAGTTTAGCTATTTTGCTTCTCCCTAAGTTACACTTAAGGGGGGGTGTTAGAGTAGTCTTAGTATAGCTAATAATTAAATCATTTAATTATTAGTCTATTTACTCTATGCTTAAGTTTCACTTAGGCAGATTTATAATTCTTTAGGGTTTCCACCTTTAGGGTTTCGTGATTCCTTTTATAAGGATTCACTTCTTTGCATTTCAATAAGGAGATTTTATTCATTATTTTTGTTAATAGAAATTATTTTCTTGCAACATGGATTTCATGTCTCTGGCTTTTTGGCTGCCATAGCTTTCTGTCTTCTCTTCTGTCTTTTGCTTCTTTCTTGTAACAGTCATGCATGCAGGTGTTCTTGGGAGATTAGCTTTCAGCCTAATCTAACACTTACTATTTTCTTTGACTCCTAATAGGGTCTGTCTCCTAACAAGGACTGTAACCTATAATGTTGTAACAAGATCCTAATAGAGCTAATATCTTTAAACAGTGATACTATACTCTGAGTACATTATTTATGGGTGTTAATTCCCACTAGGGTTTTATGTTTAATAGGGTTTCCTCAACAACAAATATTGTGTTATGGTGTTGGCATTTACTATATTATCATTTACATATGCAGGTTTGTTTTATAAAGATTAAAGTTTGATAATCTATAATACAACTGATTCACCCCCCTCTCAATTGTCTTGTGTACTATTATTCCTAACAATTGGTATCAGAGCTATTGGTCCTTAGAGAGAAAGTTTAACAGCTTGAGGTGATCCTTAAGATGACTTACTACAGGAAGGATAGTCCAAAGTTTGATCCTGAAAACTTTGACATTTGGTAGAACAAGATGAGAACACACTTGCTATGTCTGGGAATTGATTACTGGATGATAAAAAAGAAGAAATAAAAGGTAGCGACTGAGGATGAATTAGAGAAATCCACTAAAGATGAAAAGAAGCTATTTTCATGCAATATGGTTGCAAGGGAATCTTTGATTAGTGCACTATCAGAAGGAGAATTTACTGAATTAAAAGACTTGGACTCTGCACATGAAATCTAGACAATACTGGAAGCACTATATAATGGAGACAACTTTACAAAGAAAGAAAAGTTACAAATTGGAAGATAAAGATGGAATCACTAAAGATGAGAACATCAGAGAATATGCATAGAGAATTACTAAAGTGGCTACTGGTATTAGGAACTTTGGAGGAACTTGTAGTGAGGAAGAAGTGATATAAAAAGATACTCGGATCTTTGACACCTGCATGTAGAACTAAAGTTCAGCCTATAGAGGAGATCATACCTTTGACACTGAACTTCACTAGAGAGATGTTGATTGGCAAGCTAACTACATTTAAGGCTGTAGAATTGGGAGACACTTTACCTAGAGTTGAGTCAACATTCAAGGAAACCGTGCACAAGAACAAAAAAAATCTTACCTAGAAATGCAAGCACAAGCAATAGTGATTTAAGAGAAGAACTTGGAGCCTATGTTGATGAATGGGAACAAATGCAGGAAGAATAAAGGAAGCATGATGAAGTTGTGGTGCTGATTGCTAGAAGAGAAAAGATAGGTTAGGGTAAATTTGAAGGAAAATTACCTTTGAAATGTTTTTCATGTAACAAGATTGGTCATTTTACATCTAGATGTCCTACAAGAATTCCAAAGCACAAACCTAAGTTTTTCAAGTCTAGGTACTCAAAGGACAATAAATGTTATTATGCTAGTGAGGGTATATCTGATGATGAGGATGATGAATATGATGAAATTGGATTTATTGCTATTTAGGATGATGAACCTATGCATGAAAAAAAAGCCTTAGTATCTTGAGTTGAAAAGAAAACTGAATGGGTCATAGATAGTGGTTGTTCACATCATATGACTGGAGATAAAAACAAGTTTGTGAGTTGAAAAGACATGATGGTGGTGTTATTAAATTTGGTGACAATAATCCTAAACTCATTGTTGGAGTTGGATCTATTTCTTTGGATGCAAAGACTAACACTAAAAATGTATTACTTGTTGATGGACTTAAGCATAACTTGTTGAGTGTGGATAGGTAGTGGACAAGGGTTATCAACTGAACTTCATTAATGGGAAATTTTCTATCAAGAGTAAAATAGGAGAATTGATAGTGTCTAGTACTAAATCGAAAGGTAATGTATTTGAATTGAACACATCTGAAGCCTCTTGTTTTATTGCGAAGGTTGATGACAATTGGTTATGGCACATAAGATTTTGTCATGCTAACTTTGAGAACATTGTGAAGGGAAGTATGACAAAAGAAATAAGAGATCTACCTAATATTGTAAAGACATCTAACACTATGTGTAGAGAATTTTTTATGGGGAAACAAACTAGAAGCAATTTCAAGAGCAAAGCTTATTCAGCAAAAGAGAAATTGGATCTGGTGCATATAGGTCTGTGTGGTCCTACAAGAACAGGATAATACTATGGTGACAGGTATTTTATAATTTTTGTTGATGACTTTTCTAGAATGATGTGGGTTACATATTTGAGAGAGAAATCTGAAGCATTTGAAAATTTCAAGTTATTCAAGGAAAAAGTTGAGTATGAATCTGGTTTAAAGATGAAGTGTTTGAGATTAGACAGAGGAGGAGAGTTTACATCAGAGCTATTCAATACATACTATGAAGAAAATAGAATACACAGACAAACTTCAGCCCCTAGAACTCCATAATAGAATGTGATAGCAGAGCAAAGAAACATAAATATATTAGATGCTACAAGGAATATGTTATTGGAAGGAAATGTGTCACATGTTGATTGGAGAGAAGTAGTTGGCACTGCTATGTACACATTGAACATAATTCAGATTAGAGAATGTACAAGTAAAATGCCTTATGAATTATGGTTTGATCATACACCTACTATGAAATATTTTAGAATATTTGGAAGTAAATGTTAATATCAAGAGAGATGATGAGATAAGAAAGTTTGATGCTAGAAGGGATGAATGAATCTTTCTTGGTTATTCCACCAAGATTAAAGCATTTAATGTTTCAATCTGAGATTGAGGAAATTTATTGAAAATGCCAATGTGAGGATAGATGAAAAGTTTCAAATTCAGGAAAGGATATATGATTGTGGTCGGATAACAAAAAAAAAAGAGTTTGTTGTTGAACCTAAAGGACCTTTGATGATCGAGAATGAGATTGAAGAAGAAGAACAGACTAAAGATACTGAGATATTGAAAACACCAAGGTTGTCAAGAAGAAACATCCTGAAGATCAAATTATTGGTGATGCAAACAAAGTGATGATGACTAGATCCAAAGCTAGAGATGAAATTTGCTTGATTTCTCAAGTTGGACCAAAGAATACTGATGAAACATGTAGAGATGGAGCTTGGACTAAAGCTATGGAAGAAGAACTAGAAAAAATAAGGAAAAAAATACTTGGGAATTGGTTCCAAGACCTAAGAACAAAAATGTGATTGGCACTAAATGGGTTTTTGGAAAAAAAAGATGGATGAGGAAGGCAGAGTGGTAAGAAACAAGGATAGACTGGTATGTAAAGGCTACTCACAACAAGAAGGTATAGACTATGAAGAAACATTTGATCCTATTGCTAGATTGGAAATTGTAAGACTATTCCTTGCTTATGTTGCACATAAAGACTTTAAGGTGTACCAGATGGATGTGAAGTCAACATTCTTGAATGGTGATCTAGAAGAAGAAGTATACATTAAGGAACCTGATGGTTTGCCTTTAACAGATGATGAAAATGTGGTTTGCAGGCTGAATAAGGAATTGTATGGACTGAAACAAGCACCAAGGGCATGGTATGTAGGACTAGACAAATATCTACTTCATCTTGGTTTCAGAAAGGTAACGCAGAAAATAATTTGTATTTGAGAACTGATGAAGATGGAATCTTAATTATAGAATTTTTTGTTGATGATATCATTTTTGGAGGCAATGATAAAATGAGTAAGAAGTTTTTTAAAGAATTGGAGAATGAGTTTGAAATGTCAATGATTGGTGAGATGAAATTTTTTCTTGGTTTGCAAATTAATCAAGTAAAAATGGCATTTTTATATCTCAGACCAAGTATCTTAATTAAATGTTGAAGAAGTTTGGAATGGAAGATCTTAAACCTATAGGAACACCTATGGTGATAGGAAACAAATTGACTAATAGTGATGAGACTCAAAGTGTTGTTCAAAACTAAGTACAAATAAATGATTGGAGGTCTAAAATATCTAACACACACTAGAATAGATATCACCAATGTAATTGGAATTGTGGCTAGATATCAGGAAAATCCTAAAGAGACACACTTTGTTGCTGTAAAAAGAATTTTCAGATATTTGAAAGGGAGAGTAGATTATGGATAATGGTATGAAAAATCTGATGATTTTACATTGCAATATTTTAATAGTGCTCATTGGGAAGGTAATGTGGATGATAGGAAGACTACAAGTGGTTGTGCATTTTTCCTTGGGAAAAGGTTGGTTTCTTGGTTGAGCAAGAAGCAGAACTGTATTGCTGAATCTACTACTGAGTCAGAGTATGTTGTTGTTGTAATAAACTGTACACAAGTTGTTTGGATGAAACAAATGTTGAAGGACATTGGAATAATTTTCAAAGAACCAGTGGTTATCCATTGTGATAACACCAGCATAGTGAATATGTCAAAGAATTGTGTAATGCATTCAAAGACTAAACATATTTCTATCAAGTATCATTTCTAGAGGGAAAATGTAGCATATAAAGAGATTAAACTGGAGTATATTAGCACCAAGGAATAGATAGAAGATATATTTACTAATCCTTTGCCAAAAGACACTTTTGAATATCTCAAAGGCATGCTTGGGGTGATAGCCCCTCCCAGTGGTAACCAAATTGATTCAGATACACATCAATCTAGTGGATCTTAGAGCTATACCATTCTCTGGACTTGATGTATGGATCTACTCCTTAGGGGGAGTGATCAGAGGAGAGTACGATGGAGCACATTTGGGTGATCTTGAACCTAGCTGATTGGACATGAAGATTTGAAAAAGATACACCTTACAGAAGAATACAAATGAGTTATGGCACCCTTTGCCATTGCTGCCAAAGGAAGATGGAATCTACGTGAAAATCCCTACTATTTTGGGGAGATTTGTGTTGAGGATATTAAGAATATTGTATTGAGAGAGAGTAATTTTGGGTTGATGCATATGGATTTTTCCATATGTTGCCATCAATTCCAAAGGGGGAGATTATTGGATGATATCAGTTTTGGCTACTTGTCGGGAAGGAGTGTACGAACACTGTACAGACAATTCAAAATGATTGAAGTTTGATTTATGTAGAGGGATGTGTGCTAACCTTATTCCTAAGGTTTCTTGGATTTATTTTGCATATTGTAGATGTTACAGTTGATTTGGTGAAGACTAGTTTCTAGACTATAACTGTGATTCTGGATAGAGCAAGTCTCTGTGTTTCGGGTATATCTTTCTACTGAAGATATTTCAGATTATGCAAGCATATTGGTGGACATCTGACATATGTAGGAATAATGGGTTTATCTAGATTGTTGTTTGGCTACTGGTGACATCAGCTATGGCATGTATTCTAGAGAAGACCTATTTGATGTTTGACTTCAGACATGTAGCCTATGAAATTAATTGTGAGCATTGATTGTGGATCTGGAAGCATAATTGATGGATTGTAATTGATGTTTACTTGTTATAGGTACTATGTGTATCGTAGAAAGGGGTTAAACAATTATTTTTATATTGGAAAGCCTTAATTGGCTGACCTAATTAATTATTTGTATATTAGGAAAGCTTAACTGGTTGACATAATAAATTATTATAATAGGGTATATATGAGTGATCTTTTCTTTTGAAAATATGTGACAGAGAAAGAAAAGGAGAAGAAGTGAAAAGATGTGAAGCTTGTTTGGCTGTTGGATGTAGAGTAGAGTTTATGAGAAGAATACTTCATTTGAACTAACCAAGAAAAGACAGTTTCTATCAGACAGTTCACTAGATTGTGTATTTGCTTTATAGACTTGATTCAGATTGTAAATCCTTGAGGGTGGCTTTAACCTTCTTTGGGCAGTGTGCCTTGGCAGTGAGCGTACTATTTTGTTTGACTCCTAACAGGGTCTGTCTCCTAATAGGGACTATGTACTGTAATGTTGTAACAAGCTTCTAAAAGGGCTAATATATTTTAATAGGGATACTATACTCTCAATACCTTATTTGTGGGTGTTAATTCCCACCTGAGTTTTACCTTTAACAGGGTTTCCTCAACAACAAATATTGTGTTATGGTGTTGGCATTTACTATATTATCATTTACATTTGTAGATATGATTTATAAAGTTTAAAGTTTAATAATCTATACTACAACTAATTTACCTCCCATCTCAGTTGTCTTATGGACTATTATTCCTAACAAATAGTTGCAGCAAGATAAATCCCTTAACTGAGTGAACTTTAACAAGTTTTTATTGTAAATCCCTTAACCACATGAACCCTTAATCAAGGTTTTGAAATCCCCTTGTGAGGTAGATCTTAGGAGATATGATTGTACTCTTAACATTGTACTAGTCGCTCCTAATAGGTTGAACCCTTAGAAAGGGTAATTATAGCTCCTAATAGGGAAAACTCATTTACTATAGTAGTGGGATTGTAGGTTTCATCTCCACAATGGTTTTCTCCCTCTAACCAAGGGGTTCCATGATAAAAAAATATGTTTCATGTGTGATGAGTTTGTGGATGCTTGACATTGTCTACTTCTATCTTCTTACTTTATTTATATACTTTGTGGTTTGGATTTTCATGTTACTGTTATTCAAGTTGGTGGTTGAATTTGTTCATTGCCTATTTGTACCGATTCACCCCCCTCTCAACACCTAAGAATTCTAACACCTGCATCTATTAAATACTTTATTTTTTTTGTGGAAAATAATTTATTAAAAACTCTGATGATAGTCTTGGGATTTTTTATTCACGTTTTGATGAAGGAATCTTCTTAGGCTACTCTAGACAAATAAGGTTTAAAAATATTTTAAGAAAAGGTTAAATAAGATTGTTGAAAGTGTGCATGCTAAAGTGAATGAAATAGTGCAGGATAAACAAGAAGTGCAATTTTGTGGTCCTCTTGTTAAAGAGGTTGTGTTGGAACTCTCAAATTTTGGAGAAATTTTGAGTGACCAAGATGAAATTTCTCTAAGGAAAAAAGTTAGAGCCCCTAAAAACTTTTGAAAGGACCTATTTTGTGTGCAAGTAAAATGAGACTCGAAGAATTTCATTAGAAACTACTTGGGGAATGTGCTCATCACCTATCATGGAGAAAGTGTATTGGTTGTCAACTTTAAGAAGTTAGATTTAATGTATTTTGGAGGTAGCTATTTGGCGGTGATAACCTAAATCTACAGTTTGTACATTTTTTAGGTTTTACTAAGTGACTTTCTTTGGAGGTTTATATCTTATGACCAGATTGATATTCATGATATAAGGAGTGCTCTGAGATATTGTAGATGTGAAATTATGTCTACATACCTATTTCTAGATCCATGTGACTTCATCTGATAAGTTTACTAGGGCCATTATGTTTGCAATTTATTCTGATTTTCTGGGTGCAGTGAATTGCAGAATTACAGAGTACCCTATTTTGGGGCCCTAGCATTTGCACCAAGTTGAATGTCATAAGGAATTGAATGTTCCCCTATATTGTAATCATGGAAATGTTCCATCATGAATATCTCATACTATTTTCAATCTAGCTGGTCATTTTTCTCAGCCAATTCCAAATCTGATTTATGCAGTTTCACTAAGTTTGATTTCATAAAGTTGTTAGAAGGCTAAATTCGAGGGCCAGTTGACCATTGGAACAAGATAGTTAAAGCCACGTTCTCTCTATATCTAATTAAATTTATGTCCATGGTTTAAGACCATAAGGGTTTTATTTTTTGTTTTTATGAAGTCAAATCCAAGTGGATTTTATTAAGTTTTTTGTGTACTCAATGAATAGTCATCCAGGAGGCCGACTATACATATTGATATTTTGATGCCACTTGATGGTCATGATAAGTGAGTTGGTTCTCTAAATTCTATGTATGAAGGTATACTAACATGGAGATTTTAAAGGATCTAGGAGTTGATTGGTTATTTTCACAAGATGATTCTAGAGACAGTTTGTTTTACTTGTACATCTCTATTTGTCATAGTGTTTCATAATGAACAAGTTCGGTCAGTGTTAATTTGTGCCCGAATTCAAATGGGTTTGAACCCTTTTAGACACTTTTTCTTTGTACCTAATTGGGTGCTCATCCCCAGTGGTGGTCTCCCAGTGCAGAGTTTGATATTTTATAAGGCAGAGATTGAGTGGGTTTCCAGAAGAGTTTCAATGTGCCCATTTGCAAAAATTAGAAAATAGCCAATTCTTGAAATCAAAAGCTTCTGTCTCTAGGATCATCATGAAAATACATTTTGTAGAATGAATGTTGGTATATTAAATTGTATTCTTTCCTATTTCAGACGTCATGTGGGGTCATCTGATTAGTTTTCCAGAGTAATTCCAGAGGTTGTTCATTATGTTTTCATTAAGATGCAAGAGTCTAAAAGATTTGTCTTGTGGCCAAGGGTTGTAGAAAGAAAGGTATTTTTTTGCAAATTAGCTTGTGGACATAAATGACAATTCTATGCTAGATATTCTTTAATAATATTCTCATTTAAAAACCAAGGATGAAAAAACTAAGTGCACTGGCTTTGGAGATGAAATATTCTTCTTAGTCAAGAGATGGATTCAAACAAAATTCACATTTGTGTTGAATGTTCATAAAGGTGTTGGTCATAAGCAATATATTTTGAAGAAAAGGGTTCCTGATATTTGCAGGTACAAATCTATAGCAATTTTCATGCAAATATAAATTTGTTGAGGGAAGTACCTTCTTTCATTTTGGTGGGCTTGATGGGAATTATAGTCGATGGGTGATCCCACAAAACTGTGTCCCACTTTTTGGCCAACTTTGACACTGAAATGAACATTCTGAAAAAAAACTTCACTTTGGAACATTTATTGTCATTAAACCATTAAGAATTTGAAGATGATGTAAACTAGTGAATTTTAGAATTTTGTTTCTAGTTTATAAATATATATATATATATATTTAAATGGAATTTATTTGTATCCATTTTTTCTTCTCCTTCAAATTTTTTTTTTGTGAAAAATCAGGATTTTTCAGGAGTGACACTCACTTTGATCAACATAACTTTTTTTATAAAACTGATAAGAACATAATTATTTTGAATTTAGGTTTGTAACACAAATATATAGGGAATCCATTTGGTTTCATTCAATTTGGTTGAATATTTAATATTTTATTGAGTTATGAAGTGACCTTAATTATAATTTGGACATAGGTTCACTTTGATCACTCTAACTCTATCTCTATATATCAAAATTTATTTATTCTTTTTTTGATAGAAAGATAACATAAATACCTATTTCCTAGATATTTTTCATAATTTTTTTTTCCCTAATTTACTATTTTTCTAGAAGCGTCGAACAGAGAAGTCACTAAATGGTCAGACAACCTATGTTTAGTAAAACTTAAAAATAAAATTCTTAACAAAATCAATATATATATAACTCATAATCATTGGAAAGCTCTCTCAGAGTACTATCATCCTATATTTGGGTTTCTCAAATAAATTTATTTGATCCCACAAAAAGTTAATGTCAAAGTGATTTTTTGTCAGCATTTTGATGGGTTCAAAGGAGACTCGATTATAGGTGTGAGTGAGGAGTAGAGGGATTATACCAAAGGGATTTTGATCCAAGAGGCTTTTATCTAGACATTTTGAATTTACTCCTTCAAATGGGACCTCTCAAGGCTTAAATCATCATATTTTCTTAAAAATGTGCAATTTCAGCAAAAATCAGGATGTTCAAAAAAGTGGGACACACTATTGTGGGACCACCCCGATGTGCCTCTCTTCACTGTTTCTGCTACAGGAAAGAGCCCTTACCTGCTTCTTAGAGGTTGGAAAAGTTTAGTATATGATCTAGTAAGAAGAGAAGGGCCCTTCTTTGAAACAACTTGTGTGCCCATAGCTGGCATTGTCATTCTTCTCTAGATACTTCTTGTCATTAGGGGTGTCCCATTAGCCATCTTTTCTAGCTCTTTTGTTAGATTTTATGGTGCATTCATTGTTTATCAGGAGATCTCTTTCTTTCAAGGCATGGCTTACACTATTTCCATGGTAGCAGATTTTGATGAATATACTAATGCTCTTCTTTATATGAGGGAGGGGACTTGTTTTTCAAGCTAGGTCCAACTACAAAAAGAAGAGGATTTTAAAATCCTTGGAACCATCAACAAAACATGGCCATTCTTCAGAGGTTTTAGTCAACCCTCAATTTCTTTGAAGGGATAATTCTACCATTGAGCATGAGATTGTACCTAACCTTACTCCTTCAAGGTAAATCAGAGAAACAATTCAAGAAGTGAAAATGGTTTAGGTATGGGAAAGCATTATAAAAAATTGTGAGATGGAGGGCAAAGAACTTCTAGATGTAAATATTATAATAGATGCAAATTGTCAAGAATGGATATGTTCTAGCACAAATGTCAAAATCTCAATCATTGGTGTTTGGATGCCTTCTTAAATCATGCTCTTTTGTCTTCTTGATAGCATAAGAGATGGGAAATTCAGACTTTGGATGGTTGATGGGCCAAAAGTCACATACTTCAATCATCCAAAGGATTGTATTATGGTTTAGTTTTTTATCCAATAGTGGTCTTAAAAGATCAGATTGATGTTGCTAAGATAATAGATAGTGAATTATGGTTTCTAGAGAGGGTGGTACTTATGTATGATGGAAACTTGGAGTGTATGGAAGCATGGTATAATGGAGCTATTACTATAGACAATGTGATGAGAAATGGGGAGATAAAAGCTATCAACAAAAGGTAACAAGGCTTGGGGAGAAATATGTCCAAATATCCAACATATCGGAGATGCTACAAGTAGGTTGTAAAGGTCCTCTTCCTTTATGCAAGAGAAAAGCAATGCACAACAAAATCATGAAAAATAGGTAGTACTAGAGGGTCCCAGAAAGAGGATTCATCTCAGCATTTTACATCCATTAATATCACTTCAGTTGTTTACAATTCAAGTGTTATTTGAGATGTCTTTTTTCTGTTATTGGTCCCACTTTTTTGAATTCAAGGAAAGCTTCTCTCAATAATCCACATAGAATCTTGTTGGAGACATGAAACATATGTGAAAATTCTAGTTCCAATGGTCATGAAAGGGGTGACTCTTGAATAAAGGGCATTTGGATAGGAAATTGGGCAGGGTAAAACCGGAACTACTGTTATTTCTGCCCTGACCTCTTCTTTTGTATCATTCACACTTGGCGTATCACAATTGAACTACTATAAGTATCTTCTCCAAATTAGAAGGTCATGTCAGCTCTTAGAAAAACTTCATCAATATCTTAGTTGGCTTAACTAAGCATGCAAAAAATATTAAGTCCACAAAAGTCAATGCTGAATAGACGCGACACTTCACCTAGTCGGCCTCACCAAATTAACCATAACTTTGCAATCATCTTGAAACACATTTGGCACCTTTGGATTTATTTCATCAACTAATAACTCAACCTGAATATACACATGCATATCCTTAATATAGGTGCAACTCATGTAACATGTTATATACGTCGGCCCTAAACCGTTATACTTCTAAAACTGTAACTGCTAATAATAGAATTGCATAACTTTACTGAAACACCATATCTTGGTCTGTGTGTATGAACATAACATAATAAACATGTCAATAGCATGTATCTATCCACACAAGTCTTCATGTCATCATTTAGATAATTTCATACAGAATTACTACTGTGTATTATATGTTGTCATCAATGACAAACATACAAACAATCAACTCTCAAAATCAAATCTCCAAAAATCTCCCCCTTTGAAATTGTTGGCAACATATGATATCAAAAACATCCTCCATTCATGGTGTCCTCTTTCTTTTACAATCTTCTTAATATACTCATCAAAGATTCCTGTAAACTACTGCAGTTCCTCTATCTGTGTTTTTGTTCCATCCATATACTCCCCCAGAGTATATGCTCCCCCTTATTACATACTCCTCCTTACTATATAATCCCCCTTTGACATCAATGGCAAAGGGCACCATAGTCTTTTTAGGTACAGGTACTACTCCAGAAGTAGAGTAGTCAACCATTCATCAGTCACATAATGACTAATGTCTTTGCTGCTTCTTCTAAACAGACTTAGGAGAGGAAATTACTCCCAAGTTCTCCTTGAGATACTAAAAAGTATCCTTTGATAAGGGCTTTGTGAAAATATCTACCAACTATTCTTTGGTGCTCACATAGTCCAATTTCACTTCTTTGTCTGCAACCTTCTCTCTTAAGAAATGGTACTTGATCTCGATGTGTTTTGTCTTTGCGTGCATGATGGGGTTCTTAGACATGTTGACAGTTCTAGTATTATCACAATGAATGAAAATAGGATAATCAACCTAAATGCCAAAGTATTTAACCATTTTCTTGATCCAAACCATAGTTGAACAATTCAGTGTTGCTGCAACATATTTAGCTTCTTCTATTGACTGAGAAATATAGTTCTGCTTCTTGCTTATCCAAGAAACCAACCTGTCTCCAAGGAATAATGCTCCTCCTAAAGTGCTCTTCCTGTCATCAATACAACCTACCCAATCTACATCTGTATACACATGAAGTTTTACATTTTCTGATTTAGGATACCATAAACCATAGTCTATAGTTCCCTTTAGATATATGAATATCCTTTTGACTACCATTAGGTGACTCTGCTCGGGTTCAACTGCAAATATTCCAACAATGCCAACTACATTAGATATGTCAGGTCTAGATTTAGTTAGATAAATGAGTTTACCAATCATAGATTTGTACAATGTCTTATCAACTGTTGTGGAGTCATCAACTTTTGAAAGCTTTCTTCCTGTTATCATGGGAGTGCATATTGGCTTACAATCATCCATCTGAAAGGTCTTCAGTATTTTCTTCACATATTTAGACTGATTAATGAACATACCTTTATCTATTTGCCTTACATTTAATCCCAAAAATTATTTTATAGGACCAATCATACTCATTTCAAATTCATTCTGCATTTCTTTTGCAAATGCTTTACTGAGCTTATCATTACCCACAAAGATAATGTCATCAACAAATATAGCAACTAACAATAATCCATCAGGTGTTTCTCTTATGAATAGGTTATAATCTACTGCTCCTTTCTTGAATCCAATCTTGGTAAGATAACCATCAAGTCTCTC
>MU228066.1:317645-338039 GCA_018584345.1 Thuja plicata | reverse complement strand
GTGACCTATCTTATTACATGAAAAACATTTGAATGGAAGTTGTCCTTCATATTTACCTTTTCCTTTCTTTTCTCTTCTAGCAATCATAGCTATGATTTCTTCAAGTTCTTCATCAACTTCTTCTTTCACATTGTGACTGGAGGTGTGTAAGGATTTCTTACCATGGACTGTGGCTTTGAAAGCTGTTTCACTTTTAGGTTCAGTCTTCAAACTTGATATCTCAAATGCAAAGATTTTGCTGATTAGAGTCTCTCTCTTGATGTTTTGTGAGAATTGCATAGTTTCCTCTGGACTAATGATCTTGTTTTCATATTTTGATGTCAAAGTAGTTAACAACTTATCCATTATATCTTCTTCTTATATTTTACCACCATTGTTCTTGATTCTGAATACTGCTTCATTTATCCTTTGATTGTAAGCTCTAATGTTCTCTTTAGGTAACATCTCAAGACTGTTGTATTTCTTCTTCCATGTCTTCCTGCATGCATTCTTTTCTTGAAAATATCCTTCAAAAATGTCCTCTAAATACTTCCATATGGTATATGCTTTGTCAATTTTTTTGATTTCAAAAAATTCACTGTCAGATAAGGCACTGATTAGGGCTTCTTTGGCAATTGCATTATGTGTAAATATGTGCTTTTGTCTGTTGGTAGCATCATCCTTTGCAAGTTCTTTCAGAGATGGAATTACAACCTCTTGTGTGGCAATTTCAAATATCTCAAAGCCAATACACTGTAAGTGTGTTATCATTTTATTTTTCCAATCCAAATAATTCTCTCCATCAAACTTAGGGCTTTCTTTTTTGAAGTAAGACATTTGATCTATGTTAAGCTGTTAGGCTTCTTCTCCAACACACTTGGCTCTGATACCAATTGTTAGAATATTCCCAAAGGATAACTAAGAGGGGGGGGTTGAATTAGTTATCAATTACTTTAGTCATTTTTACTTCTTTAACTTTAGTATACAACAAAGTAAATGCATAATCAGATAACACAGTACTCAACACATAATTTGATTACAGGGAAACCAAATGGTAAAAACCCTAGTGGGAATTAGCACCCACAATAAACTATATTTGTTTGTAGTAATCCCTGTTAGAAGATATTTCAACCTTGTTAGGAGTTGTACAATACAATGTAATAAGTATAGTGACCTGGTTAAGGGTCAGACCTTGTTAGGAGTCTTTTACAAATAGCCCTGTTAGGGGTGGTGGACTCACTGTCCAAAAGCTCATTGCTTGATGGTGAAGGCTACAACCTTCTAAATATTAGATATGCACTATATCTGATGATGAACTATAGAGTAGACCTACTATCTTGATTATTTCTAGTGTATTACAATCTTTTACTTCTTCTTCACATAGACCCTTGATGAATGAACCAACTCTGATAATTTGCTCTATACATCTTTCTTCACTTTTCGTATCATTCACACTTGGCATATCACAATTGAACTACTATAAGTATCTTCTCCAAATTAGAAGGTCATGTTGGCTCTTAGAAACATTTCATCAATATCTTAGTCATCTTATCTAAGCATGCAAACAATATTAAGTCTATGCAAGTCAATGCTGAACAGACGCGACGCTTCACTGAGTTGGCCTCACCAAATTAACCATAACTTTGCAGTCATCTTGAAACATGTTTGGCACCTTTGGATTTATGTCATAAACTCATAACTCAACATGAATATACACACTCATATCCTGAAGATAGGCACAACTCATGTAACATGTTATATACGTTGGCCCTAAACCGTTATACTTCCATAACTGTAACTGTTAATAACAGAATTGCATAACTTTACTGAAATATCATATCTTGGTCTGTGTGTATGAACATGACATAATAAACATGTCAAAAACATGTATCTATCCATGCAAGTATTCATGTCATCATTTAGATAAGTTCATACAGAATTACTACTGTGTACTATATGTTGTCATCAATGACAAACATACAAACAATCAACTCTCAAAATCAAATCTCCAACACTAGGTTAATTATGTTTATGGCTTTGAATCTCTGACAATAGTTGGTTTCTATATTCAAAATATGCATTAAAGTATTTCCCAATGGATAAGGCACTAGTCAATGATTAGTATTTTCCATAGTGATGCATGTCTAGTTGGCTTTGGCTATATTTTGCCCAAAGTTAAATCAAAACCATTTCAAATCCTTTTAATTTTTATGGTTGTATGTGTGTGTTATTCATGGTAATTGAGGATTCATGAATTATTGGTTATGATTCAACACTCTCTTATCATTTTCTGTTGTTTTAAATCCATATAAAGTTGTAAAGTGTTGTATATTAGGCTAGATTAGGCACCCCCACCTTGGTCTTGTAGAACCAAAAGTGCAAAGGGAAGTCTTGTCCCTATAGGTTTTCCAATTACCTTGGATTTCCCCATATTTTGAACTAACCATTATTTTAAATCTATCTATAGGTATATTGGTATATTGCAAAGCGTAAAATCATTTTAAAACACCAACAAAATGGAGACTTTACTAGGGATTAGCAGTATATTGTCATAAATAGCATAAGTTTTTCAAGTTGAGCTGGAATCTTGGCCTTCTTATTTATAAATCCAGTCATTTCAGCCATATCCGTTTGAGGAAAGAGTTATCAATATTTGTAAATCTGAAATTTTTTTGGATCATAGTTATCATCCTGTTTTTTTTTGTTGTGAGAAGTTATGATTGTTTTCTTTGTGAAAAAGTGTGTCAATCCCCATTGATTTGCTGAAATTATTCTATCTTTGTATAAATCTAGACTTGTCTGTGTTCTAGAAATTTTTTATAAATTCTCACAGCAGTGAGTGGTGAATCTGAAAGATCTCTGCACTAGTGTGCATTTAATTGAAGGAAATTTAATAATCAGATGGAATTACTTGCAGCAAAGATTTAGCAGATGCTCAAAGATTTAGTAGTTGAATGACCTAATCAGGAAGAAGTAAGAAGAATGGAAGCAAAAAAAGAATTAACCTAGGTATTCATCAAAGCCTTGTGAGATATCTTGGTTCCTTATAAGGTGAAGAAGTCACTAAAGAAAGGAAAACAGATTTGAAGTTTATCATACTTCTTGATTTAAATTTTAGTCATCAAAATGAGAAGTATTTTATTATTTTGAAGCCAGTGATTGCATAAAGTGGATACAAATTTTTTGAAAGGATAGGATGTATTGTTTGATGAATGGTTCAATGGAGATTCTGAATTTAATGGATCTAGATATACTTCCTAGTTCTAAAAATTAATGAGCAAAGTCTGAAGAACTTAATAGGAATCTTGCATTGTTAGATCAAAGGATCCAAGAGGATGCCATATTGATTTTAAGAAAAAAGGTAAGAGAGAGGAAAGAAGAATCAACAAATTTATTTTACAAAAAGTTATGTAATGCATGTGATTTGCTTACAATGGGTGTTGAATTTCAAGAGTCTACATATATTGATTTGTTTTTAGAGCTTTGGGTGCCTGAATCAGTCAATTGGCCTGCAACCTGTAGAGAAGAAGGCATTGAACATGCTAAAAAATGGATAGATTGGATTGAGAAATCTGAATCTAAAAATGCACTTGATGACGATCGTAGTTATGTTTATGAAGAAGCTAGTGAATATCAAGATGTTGAAGATGAATCTATAGTTGACAATGTTTCTGTTAAATCTGTAGATTTTCCTTCTTCATAGTATAATAGTACAAATTTCTTGTCTGAGTTTAAGGAATATTTTAGTAAACAACAAGAGGATGATTAGGATACAAATGAAAATTGTTGTGATGATTCCTTTTCACATATTGACATCAACCAAGAGGTTTTAATCCTTGCTTCCAATGGGGAAAATGTTTTCAGCATTGAGTGAGAGGTCAAAGAAAGTGAACATGAAGTCCAATGTCCATTAAGAAGTGATAGAATTTTAGAACTCTTAGCTGCTTATTGTCCGGGGTATGCGCCTGAAGTGGACTCTACTTCACAATACCTAGTTGATATATGTTTTGATAATGATGACATGCTGATGGGTCTAAAGTTTTATACTTATACTAGTTTTTCTTTTCCTACCTTTGATTCAAATAATGTACAAGATCAAAGTGCACATGAGTATGAAAAATTTGTAAAAGTTGTGTATGTTGAGTATGAAGACTCATAAAATGATATAATTTTTGACTTGGATGGACTCTACATGAAAGAATCCACTAATGGCTCTTCTTTTGAAAAGAATAATAATTCTACATGTGTATTCTGAAATTTTCAAGTGATAAGTGAGCCATTGTTTGATGATACTTTTTCATATTTTGAAGATGCTAATGGAAGTTGTGATCAACAAGCTCTCTCCAATGTTTTGCTGTCAAGGTTTTGTTTAGATGTGTTTTATTCTAGTTTGCAATTTTTTATTATTAATGAGATTCATTCTTTGGTGCAAACTAGTATGCAAAAGTGTCTATTGAATTAGGTCATGTGAAGGGGTTGGAGTATCTTTATTTTCAGCCTATCAATGGCAGTGAAAGGTGTGACAATTTTGTGTCACATAATGGTCAACATTCTCACTAGTTTGATGATTTTATGCCAGTTGAAGGTGGATATGTTGAGTTCATTTTATATATGCTGAAAACATATGGCAGTATGTTTGATCAAGCAGATGTAAGTAGCGATTTTAGTTTACCTCTAGTATATGGAGATGAAAATCAGATATCTGATAGAGGTAAGTGTTGATTTTAGTTTTGTGGTTTTGGGTCGTGTGTAACTAATTTTCATATTTGTATAGTTTCTTTTCTTTTAGTAGTGTTTGGAGTTTGGTTTTAAATAAGGAGCCTGGTTTTTGAGGAGAAGAGAAGTAGTTTTTTGTTTTGAATGGCCTTCTTGACCATGAGGTTCTAAGTCCTCTACATACCCACATGGGACATGTGTCCCCTATCAGAGCAACTTTTGGCAGTGTCAAATTTTGGATAAATTTGGAGAAACCAAGTTTAAATTTCTTGAAGGTAAAAAGTGTGTGCCCCTAAAAACTTTGGAAGGGACCTATTTTGTGTGCAAGTAAAATGAGACTCGAAGATTTTCATGAGAAACTGCTTGGGGAATGTGTTCATCACCTATCATGGAGAAAGTGTATTGGTTTTCAGCTTTTAGAAGTCAGATTGAATGTGTTTTGAAGATAGCCATTTGGAGGTGATAACCTAAATTTGCACTTTGCATATTTCCATATTTTACTAAGTGGCTTACTTTGGAGGTTTGTATATTAGGCTCAGATTGATTTTCATGAAATAAGGAGTGTTCTAAGATATTGTAGACATGAAATTGTATCTAAATATCCATTTCTAGATCCCCGTGACTTCATGTGATAAGTTTACTAGGGCCATTATGTTTGCAATTTATTTTGATTTTCTTGGTGAAGTACAGAATTACAGAGTATCCTATTTTGGGGTCCTACCATTTGCACCAAGTTGAATGTCATAAGGAATTAAATGTTCCCATATATTTTAATCATGGAATTTTTCGATCATGAATATTATTAGACCATGGCCAATCCATCTGGTCATTTTACTCTGCCAATTCCAAATTAGATTTATTCAATTTCACTAAGTTTGAATTCAGAAAGTTGTTAGAAGGCTGAGTTTGAGGGTTAATGTTAGTTGAACGGTTGACCATTGGAACAAGATAGTTGAAACTATTTTCTCTCTGTATGTAAGTAAATATATGTCCATGGTTTCAGTTGATGTTTTTGTGAAGTCAAATCCAAGTGGATTTTATTCAGTTTTCTGTGTACTCAATGACTAGTCATCCAGGAGGTCGACTTTGCATATTGATATTTTGATTCCACTTGATGGTCATGATAAGTGAGTTGTTTCTCTACATTATATGTATGAAGTTATACCAAATTGGAGAGTTTCAAGGATCTAGGAGTTTGTTTGTTATTTTTCACAAGATGATTCCAGAGGCACTTTGTTTTATTTGTAATTTGCATTTGTCATAGTGTTTAAGAATGACCAAGTTCGATCAGTGATAACTTGTGCCCATATTCAAATGGTGTTGAACCCTTTTAGCCACTTTTTATTTGTACCTAATTGAGTACTCATTCTCGGTGGTGGTCTCCCAATGTATATTTTGATATTTTATAAGGCAGAGATTGAGTGGGTTTCAAGAAGAGTTTCAATGTGCCCATTTGCAGAAATTAAGAAATAGCCGATTCTGGAAATCAAAAGCTCTTGTCTCTAACATCATCATGCAAATCCATTTTGCAGAATGAATTTTTCTATATTAAATTATATTCTTTCCCATTCCAAAGGTCATGTGGGGTCATCTGATTAGTTTTCTAGAGTGATTCCAGAGGTCATTCACTATGTTTTCATTAAGATGCAAGCATCTAAAACATTGGTCTTGTGGCCAGGGGTTGTAGAAAGAAAAGTATTTTTTTGCAAATTAGCCTATGGATAGCAATGGAAATGCTATTCCAGATATTGTTTAAGAATATGCTCATTTAAAAACCAAGGACAAAAAACCTAAGTGCATTTGTCTTTAGAGATGAAATATTCTTCTTAGTCAAGAGATGGATTCAAAAAAGTTCAGATTTGTGTTGAATGCTCATAAAGGTGTTGGGTAGAAGCAATATATTTTGAAGAAAAGGGTTCATGAGATTTATAGGTACAAATCTATAGCAATTTGCATGAAAATATAAATTTGTTAAGGGGAGTATCTTCTTGCATTGTGGTGGGATTGATTGGAATTATAGTCGATGTTCCTCTCTTAATTGTTGTTTCTATAAGAAAAAAATCTTATCTGCTTCTAAGAGGTTAGCACTACTTACAATATGATCTAATAAGCAGAAAAGTGCCATACTTTGAAATTTCTTGTGTGCCCATAGCTGGCATTTTCATTCTTCTATGGCCACTTCTTGTCATCGGGGGTGTCCTATTAGCCATCTTTTCCAGCTCTTTTGTTGGATTTTATGGTGCGATCATTGTTTATCAGGAGAGCTCTTTCTTCTGGGCATGGCATACACTATTGCAATGGTAGAAGATTTTGATGAATATACTAATAATCTTCTTTATCTTAGGGAGGGGACTTTCTTTGTGAGCTAGACCCAACTATAGAAAGGATAGGATTTCAAAATCCTTAGAGTCATCAACAAACCATGGCCATTCTTTAGAGGTTTCAGTCAACCCTCAATTTTTTTGAAGTGCCAATGCTACTGGTGAGCATGAGATTGTACCTAACCTTACTGCTTCAAGGTAAATCAGAGAAAGAATTCAAGAAGTGAAAATGGTTCAAGTATGGGAAAGCATTATGAAAATTTATGAGATGAGGGGCAAAGAACTTCTGGATGTAAATATTATAACAATTTTAGATTGTGAGGAATGGACTCGTTCTAGCACAAATGTCAAAAGCTCAATCATTGGAGTTGGCCTTCCTTGTTACATCATGCTCTTTGGTCTTCTTCATAGAATAATAGATGGAATAGTTGGACTTTTGGTGGTTGAAGGAATAGAAGTCACATACATCAATCGTCCAAAGGATCATATTATGGATTATTTTTTTCATCCAATAGTCATCTTAAAAGATGAGATTGATGTTGCTAAGATAATAGATAGTGAATTAAGATTTCGAGAGAACCTGATACTAATGTCCGATGGCAACTTGGAGAATATGGAAGCATGGGATAATGGAGCTATTACTCTAGACAACGTGATGAGAAATGGGGAGATACAAGCTATTAGAAGAAGGTTACAAGGTTTGGTGAGAAATATGTCTAGATATCCAACATATCAGAGACTCTACTAGTAGGTTGTAAAGTTCATCTTCCTTTATGCAAGAGAAAAGGAATGTAGAACAAAATCATAAAAATAGGTAGTACTAGAGGGTCCCAAAAAGAGGAGTCATCTTAGCATTTCACATCCATTTATATCACTTCGATTGTTTAGAATTCAAGTGCTATTTGAGATGTCTTTTTTCTGTTATTGGTCCCACATTTTTTAGTTGAAGGCAAGCTTCTCTCAATAATCCATATAGAAGTTGGTTGGAGACATTCCACATATGTAAAAAATTTAGTTGCAGTGGTTATCAAAGGTTTGATTCTCAAACAAAGGGCATTTGGATACGAAATTGGAGTGGGTAAAACCAAAACTACTGTTATATCTGCCCCAACCTCTTCTTTTGGTCTGTCAGAGGCTTTGCCACCTCTACCTTTGTAGGTTCTTAATCTCGATATGGGACTGCTAGGAGCTTTGTAGTTGTGTATGGAACAAGATCTAGCTCCTTATCCCCATCTTTATCACATGTATCAGAACATATATATATTACATCGTGCATCCCAATCATGAGTCTACTACCCTGAGGGAGAGGAGATCTAAGGTGCATCAAAGATTTGATCTGTTAGTTGGGGTAGGTTGTGTCTCAATTTGAAATTCTTACTTATTAGATTGGATGAGGTGTACAAATAGAGAAGAAACAAAATGGAAAGGTATTAGAATCTATACAGGGTTCACTGTTGTTAAGTAAATTGTCAGGAGTAAAGCCATTACTGTTCCTTGCCTACACCAAGGTATTGAAAGGATGCACATTGTGATTGGATAAGAGGTTTTAGAAACTTTCATGCATTTGCAATTCCTAGGGATAGAAGCCAGATTCAAATGACTCTTACCAATATGGAAACCACGCGTAGCATATGACTTGTTGAAAACATAGTCAAACAAACATTCAAGCAAATGAATTGTGCAGGGCATGAGTTTGCAAGAAAAGATTGTAATAACAATATCCCATATTTATAGTGGGGGGACATTTGGAAATTTTTAGATAGAAAAATACTTACATAGTAGTATGAAGGAAAGAGAAAGAAGGCTCTTGGTGTGTACTCTCAGTTGGAGCATTAGCAACCTTGCCTGGTTGGAAGGACTGCTCATTTCAAAGGTAAACATGTTTTGATAGGACCCACGTGTTTGTTGAAGGGTTACATGGTAGTGACACATGGAGAAGGATAACGTCAAACATGCATGACTCCTTAGGTAAGAGATCAAATGGAAGGCATGATATCTTGATCTGAAAGCTGCACAAAAGATGTCATCAATGGATCATGCCTAGTTGACACATGGTAGGATGACAAAATGGCTCGCTCAGGTGGAGGATGACATGATAGAATCATAGTAGAGGGACTATGGATGGACATGGATCCTAAGGAAAGATCAGATGACATGCGTGATCCCGCAATTTGGAAGGTGCTCAGATGTTATTCTTTGCGGGATCATGCCTGATCGATATGTGATAGGCTGATGAGGCAGAAGCAGTGAGTAGATGGGTGCTAAAGTGGCTGACATGTGGACTTTAAGGCAAATAAACAAGCAACATGTGGTGAAATAAATAGGGTCATGCGTGAAATAATAAAATCTGGGTGCAAATATTAAATTAATGTGGGTTGTTTATGCACATAGAATTAGTATAAATTTATAGAGGGAATTAAAGATTGTGAAATGTTTTTATTTCAAAGTTGTGAAATATGAATTTAGGGGAGGGTTTTTCTAGAATCTTAAAATGTAGGAAATTGGATTTTGAATTCCATGGGAATGTGCAAAGAAGAGGAAGACATTTTCCAGCAAGTGGAACTGGGGAAGATGTTTTAGTGGAATCAGATGTTTTGGAGGGAGGAGGCAGGTGTCACTGTGGGATATTTTTGGAGTTTCTTCTCTTCCTATATCTTTCTTTTCTCTTTATTTGTAAAGGGTTTGAAGTTTTCATTTTTTGGCAGAGGTTGCGTTTTACTTGGTTCCATTTGGAAGGTTCCACTTCCTTTGGTGCCAGAGGAATATAGAAAATTGTATGAGACTTTGTTAAAATGATATAGAAAGTCTCAGGTCTTTGGCTATTATCAAAGTGGTATACTTTGAAGTAAAGTTGTATAGATGCATGATTTTGCATACTTAATACAAAAATTCCAGATTCAGGTCTCTCCTTTGTGTTTACTTTTTGAGTTGTGAGTCTTTTGATTCATTTCATAGAGTTTATCTATGTATATGTTGTTATTCCTTAGTTTTTGTCAAGGATCAAATTAAATGATGATATGGATAAGACATAGGTTCATCTGGTGTGTGGGGAGATTCTATAATAAGTATTGGTATGGGTTAATTATGTTTAGGGCTTTGAAACTCTCTGATAGTAATTGGTTTCTGTATTCAGCATATACATCAAAGTATTGCCCAATGGATAAGGAATTGGTCGGTGATTAGTATTTTCTATAGTGATGTATATCTAGTTTGGTTTGGATATATTCTACCCAAAGTTAAATCAAAATCATTTCAAATCCTTTTAATTTTAATGGTTGTATGTGTGAGTTTTTCATGGTAATTGAGGATCCATAAAATATTGGTTATCATTCAATACTCTCTTATCATTTTCTATTGTTTTAAATCCAGATAAAGTTTTAAAGCATTGCATATTGAGCTGGATTAGGTACACCCACCTTGGTCTTGCAAAATGAAAAGTGTCAAGGGGATTCTTGTCCCTATAGTTGGTCCAATTACCTCAGATTTCCCCATATTTGGAACTAACCATTATTTAAAATCTATCTATATGTATATTGGTTTCTTGCAAAGCATAAAATCATTTAAAAACATCGATAGGTTGAAACAAAGGAAGTTAAAATAGAATTTGAAAAAGGATAAGATTAGGATGAAGAGGAAGAAGAAATAGAAATTCAATCATAGGAATTAGCAAAATAGACTGTTTCTGGCACATAAATGACATGAACTAAATCTACAGCAAAGACGCTAACAAAATACCATCTACAAGATCAAATTATTTGAGATAAAGGAGAAGGTATACAAACAATAAGAAGGGCTAAAAAATTAGGTGAGGAAGAAAAAATATGCTTATTATCTTAGATAGAACTCAAGAGATATATTGAAGCTAGTAAAGATGAATTTTAAATTAAGTCCATGGAAGAGGAACTAGGGCAGATTGAAAAGAATAAAACATGGGAGTTAGTATGTAAAACTAATGATAAAAATGTAATAGGTTCCAAATGGGTCTTTAGAAAAAAATTAGAGGACAATGGAAAGATAGAAAGGAACAAAGCTATACTAGTTTTGTAAGGGCTATTCTCAAATAGAAGGCGTTGATTTTGGTGAAGCTTTTGCAGTTGTTTCTAGGCTTGAGGCTATAAGAATATTTCTAGAAGTTTCATTTTATAAAGGATTTAAATGTATCAAATGGGTGTCAAAATAGTGTTTTTAGATGGTTATCTTGATGAGGAGGTGTACATGGAAGAACCTAGAGGCTTTTAGAAAAAATAATATCCTAATCATGTCTACGGGTTAAATAACACTCTCCATAGTTTTAAAGAAAGATCCTAGAGCATGGTAATCTATGTTAGACAAGTACCTTGTGACAAATGTTTTTAATATAGGTCAAGTCAAAAAAAATTATATATCAAGGTTGAAGGTCAAGACGTTCTTGTGATACTCATTTATGTTGATGACATTGTGTTTGGTTCTAATGATGATGACTCAAGTCAAAAGTCCTCTCAACTAATGCGTTCTAAATTTGAAATGTCAATGCTTGGAGAGATGTATTACTTTCTTGGATTACAAATTTCACAGTTGGAAAAAAGGGTCTTCTTATCACAAATAAAGTATGCTAAAGAGATGCAAAAGAAGTTTTCCATGGAAGATTGCAAACCGCTGGGAACACATATGATAACTTGATGCAAACTTAGTAAGTCAAATGGTTCTGCTAATGTAGATGAAACTAGGTATAGATCCATTATTGATAGTCTAATTTACCTTACATCTTCAAGGCCTGATATAATGCAGGTTGTGTATCTTGTTTCTCAGTTTCAATCCTCACGTAAAGAATGTCATGTTAATGTGTTTAAAAGAATCTTTAAATACATCAATGGAACTTTGGATTATGTTTTGTGGTACTCTACACATGATAATTCCACTCTTACTGCTTATGCTAACTCAGATTGGGGAGGATACCTTGTTGATAGGAAAAGTTCTTCTAGAGCAACATTCTTCTTGGGGCATATACTTGTGTGTTAGCATAGAAAAAACCCAGAAACTACCACACTCTCCACAACCAAGGAAGAATATATAGCTTCATGTTCTTGTTGTCAATAATTTATTTGGATGAGACCAAACTTGTGTGATACGAAGGTGAATTTTTCTAAACTAGACTCTATTTTTTTTTATAATACCAACACCATTAGAATTTAAAAAAATCTAGTCATACACTCTTGTACTAAGCACATTGATATTCATTATCATTTTCTCAGAGAATACATGTTTAATGGTAATGTGGTTTTGGAATATTTTCCTTCTTGGTGCAGGAGCACCAAGGTCAAAGGCAGAAGCCACAGAGTACACCAGGGTCCTTGATGGATCCTTGGGAGGAGTGGAAGCCAAATGGCCTTCAAAGGTCATTAAAACAACTTTTAATCATCTTTGTAATGACAGTCGGTTTCATGACTCTTATTAGATAGTTAGGGGTTATTTATTTGGTTTCTCTTGAGTTTATGGATCTACTTGATGAAGATCCACATGAGTATTGAGAGGAGAGGCATGGAAGACCCCAAGAGAACAAATGTAATGGTTTTGAATCAATAAATAAGTTAAATTCTTTGCAACAATCATTCTCTGGCTGTGAGTAGAGTCACTATTTTTGTGACTCTAAATACTTGAACTAGCATAGAATACATGTGGAGATTATGTAGAAAGGATATGTATTAATCTATTTTCATTTCTAGGCTTTCAAGAGTATTGTTTTGACTGACATTTGCTGACTGTTCCTAGACAGAGTTTGGTACAATTAGGAAATTGTTTTGAAGTTTCAATGAGCACATAGGCTCTCCCAATTTCTATAGCTACTGTGGCTTGTGGGAGAAGCCTATCACTATACATTATGTACCATTAGATGTTTGTGTGTGGGGATAAGAAGAAGATGGAAGTTAGAGGTCTCTAATGGAGACAACATGTTGATTAGGGTTGCATGGTGGTTGGACCAGTCAAGGTCTGAGAGTTCCATCCACATGAGGGATACCTTTTATGGCATAAAATATCATAATATGTTCATATGAAGGTGTTGGATCCATTGGAATGGTACGAAGGTGAGTGGAGATGTTTGGTTGAGAAAGCCCTAGGGTAGAGTCCCTAAAAGGAGGGTTTGATAAATGGGACTATAAATGAGAATGTCTAGTTAAATAAAGTTGAAAATCTTGTGTTTTGGAATGTCTAGGAAGACATTTTAAAGTCCTTAAGTTGTGGAGATGAGTGGGGATAGGAGTTTCTTCTTTAAGCAGGGGCTAATTAGGCATAGGATGAGGGTCGTAGGGTGATGGAAAATTTCACCATTCAAAGGGTAGAAATTGGAGTTTGACATATGATTAATAAATTTGAAAAGGGTACTATAAAATGTAAATACTTTGTTAGGTTGTTTCGAGAGTTTGTGAGTTATTTGCATATTACTTTCTAGGAAGGGCTACTAGACAAGCCTAGAAGGCCTATTGGAAGAGATTGGTGGAAGATGAGTTAACTAGACTTTGTGGGTTGATGAAACATGGAAGATAGACCATGATAAGATGATTTATGGTGTTGGGAACAAGGTGAGAGGTATAGTTGGAGATTTGGCATGGTGGAGGCACTAGGTGGCCTAAGATGGTATTGGTGCTTGGAGAGATTAGAATAAGGAAAGTGACAGTGAACACATGAGTATGGTTGTGGGAGTGATTTAAAAAGTTAGAGAACTCTACTAGATCCTTGAGTGGGGTGGTGGTTGTATTCCCAGTTCTTGTGCTTACGCTAATATTTTTTGATATCTTCATGACTGAGAAGTGCACAAATTCTGAAAATATGTCCAAAGCTACAGGGTCCCTAAGAAAGTTCCATGTTTTTAGGTCAAAATCCAAAGAAATGGTAAAAAAACCCTATCTTAGGTTGCATTATATGCAAAAGTATAAAAAAAACCCTAGATATGTTAATCAGGTTTAAATTTTTGAGTTACCTTTTGGAAGCCTAAGTCATGAAATAAGTCATGTGATTTTTAAGATTAGTCACCTAGTCTCCTAATGTTAAATGAATATTCCATTTTATAAAGAAACTTAGCGATTCACTTTGGTCAGGATATCTCTAAAAAGAAAAGAATATACCTTATAAGTCATGAGACTTAGTGATAAACCTTTTTCGTAAAGTCTCCCATTGGAGAAAACATGATCTGGTGACATAGAGACAAAAGGTTAAGTCACGGTGTCACATAATATATCCTGCAGTGAGTAGATTATCATTAGACTTAGCGATTCCTTCACTCATAGAGTCTCCAAATTAGAACACAGTTAATGATGACTTAAAAAGATTCAATCGTCGTGTCTCCAGATAAAAGGTTAGTTAAGTAAAAGGTTTAGAGACTTGGCAACAAACTGCAGATTAATATGAAATATATGGTGGTCGGGTAGTCACTGGTCAAACTTGATAAGTCAGCATTCTTCTAGAAACTTGGAGATAAACAAGTAAAGATGAGACATGTGTCCAAAATGAATAAAGCAAAAGGCATCAGTCACATGGTCTCCAAATGGAAAAGTATTATCTACTGATTAAGTGAATAAAAGATGAAAAGGTATATATTTTACTATGGTCGCGTAGTCTCTATATGTTTTAGGGTTTCAAGAATGTATTTAGCAACTTGATGGAGCTGTCAGATGTAGAATGAGATAAGATCAACAATAGTCGCTGAGTCTCTATAAAATTTGCACAGAGTAAAAATGTTCTTGTGACAATGAGATTAAGCTTTAGTCACGTAGTCTCCAAATTGAATTTAAAATGATAAAATAAAGATTCATAGGCTTTGTCTCTAAATCTCCAAAGGAAATATTAAAGAGCAGTTTTATTCAAAAATTAAGTGACTAAGGGTTGTCACAGGGTCTCTTAAAAGAAAAGAAGAATTCAGAGACTTAGTGATCAGAGATTAATAGATGAAAAAGTAACCATAGTCACGGGGTCCCCAAATAAACTTAGAGTTAGGCTATTCTTCTAGCGACTTGGATTCTTTTAGTCACGTGATCGCCAGGAGTAAACCATAGTTAAGCCAAGGTAAAGAAAAATCATGCAGTCATCAAATCTCCAGAAGAAATTAGAGTTAAGAGATTTGATTGGTGATAAGGAGATAATGCATAGTCACTAGGTCACTAGATATGAAGAGTGATAGTAATGAAAAGAAAAAAGTAAATGCCAGCTGCTGACATGACAATATGGAGATTTATTGACCAGCAGGAATTAAGAGGATTGATGATTATGTGAAAAAGGTAGTTGAGATGTCCGATAATGAGCTAATCATATCAAAATGTGATTCTATTTGAGTTTTATAAGGGTTTTTTCTAAAATATACTCATTTGAATTTGATTTCCTGTCACATTCATGAACTATAGCTAGGAATTCAATTAACACCACAACATGTAAACTTGAAGGCAGAATTGATTGATTCCTCAATAATGAGCTAAGTACTTTGTGAAATTACCATAAAGGGATGATCTTAGGTTTATTTTCATTCATTATGCATCCAGAATTTTAGAGCGGAAGATTTGCTAGGTTTTCTATGTTTAAGAAGAAAGAATTGTTAATTTAGTAAATTTTTTATGAATTTCAGGGTGATTATTCATTTTTTAGAGTTCTTGAATTATCTTCAGTGCACAGAGAAGGGTAAGGTGTTTTGGGAGAAGATTTGTTCCAATATTGGTGAAAAGGAAGTGGAGAACAAAACAAAATGAGTAAAGCATTTAGTGTGGCATCTACCAGTGGGAAGAGCGATGATGTGGATGAAGATGCTAAGGGAAAGAGGAACTTCTCTAATGAGTTTTTGAAG
This sequence comes from Thuja plicata, assembly GCA_018584345.1. NCBI lineage: Eukaryota > Viridiplantae > Streptophyta > Pinopsida > Cupressales > Cupressaceae > Thuja > Thuja plicata. Next base: position 322,217 of record MU228066.1, on the reverse strand, counting down.
TTGTTACCTGGATCTACACAAAACAAGAGGGAAAATGCCAACATATTGAAAGATGAGTATTGCAATATCAAAGATGCCCAGACACCGGGGTCTACAGGTTTTTCTCTTTACAATTACTTTTATAAGAATGCTGATAAGGCCATACCAATATCAAACCCTTGGACTAGTGGTTTGGCTACGTTAATTGTTCCTGATATTTTCTTAGATGTAGATTTATTTCTAGGTCTAGGAAACCACTATGACCCCTGGTTAAAGACAATTAAAAAGAGTGATGGTACAACATTATTAATTCTAAATAGGAATTCTTTTATGCAAGCCTTTGGCTTGTATAGTGCCATGTCTACTCAGATTAGCCTCACAAAGTAGGAGGAAAGATACAGGTTACGGCCTGGGATTGCTAGGAATCAATTATAGAAACATATCCTTAAAGAGGTCAGAAAGCATATTGTCCCTTTACTAGGAACTGCACCTTATTGTTTCAAGGATTTAAATTTTTATATCAAATACATTGCATATTCTTTGTGTAAGGTGTTGGGTATAGATGGAGGAGCTGAGAAGATAAATGCTGGGATTTTGATGATAATTTCATTAAAATTGTAGAATTCAAAGATTTCCTTAGATGGTGAAAGTAGGAAGAGATCAGAGACAAATTGAGAATAGCTGGTGAAGAGGCAGTGACAAATAAGGCTCTCTTAGATCTACAAACATATGATCTTGAAACTACAGACATCACTCTTGAGGAAGCCAAAAAATTAGTGTTGGAAAGTAGCATGTTGCTTGCTGAAGGCTGGGATTTAGCCTCAACATTTATAATAAATCAAATAAGAAAGCAATCAGATTTAAAAATGACCACTGAGATCCAAATTGGTGATGTGATCAAGGGATTGAGATATAGTCCAAATTCCCAAGCATTTTCCATGTGGAGTCTATGTCCTAAAGACAAGAAGCCTCAATTGTTGAATATTCAAGAGAGCATGGTGGGAAACCAAATGGTATGGACAGTTCAAAACATAGGTGATCTAGAGATTTCCCAAATAATGACACACTGGGCACATTTGAATGAAGATAAGACAAAGCAATTGTCTAAGAAATGTGGTTTCCTGATAGAGGAGGCTAGTGCCTTGGCTAAGGATAGGGAACTATGCCACATCAAGATTCATCGGAAGGATAAGGTAATTGTTGAATTGACTAAACAATTGTTGGAAAAGCTAGAAGTGGTATATGTACCCTCAGAATTGCCTCCACAAATAGAAGAAAAGGTTGAAATAGGGGAAGAAGTAAAAATAGATGATATGGCTAAGAAAGATAATGAGATTGCGATAAATGCATTGTTGAATATAATTCAATATAGGATTGTTATCTTAAAAGATAAAACTGATATAATCCTAAATGCATACAATAAATTACCTATTTTACATGTTGAGGTGACAGGGTACATCTCCATTTTTGACTCCTTTTTTCATGACATGGTCTTCCAGGATACAACTATTTGAGAGGTTGGCTTCTTTACAGCCACATAGGCCAGATCTCCTAGAGATTGTGACAGAGGTAGAGGATGAGATCAAGAAAATAAATGTGACTTTACCCTTTTTCAAAGGTAAATTAAATCAGATAGAGGCAAAGATGAGCCTTTTTGGACTAGGTTTCAATAGATTTGTTCCTCCACTAAAGAGGGAAGATGACCAGATTAAGGCCTTGGAGGTCTGGAGAAATGAATTTGATAGCAGAATGCCTAGTAAATAGGCATTTATCACAGATTCTAATCTTGATATGGAAGGTTTCAATAAGATTTTGGATGAGGCTTTTAAAGAAGAGACTGACATTAATAAATTCTTAGTGGATGTCAAAGGCATAACCAATCTCATATGGGAAAGACAAAAAGCACAATTGTAGAGTATCCAGAACTTTGATTGGCCTATAGAGGAGGATGTGATAGAATGGGATTTGAAGACAAAACTTAAGAAAAAGAAGCGTGCTGAAATAAAAGAAGATGTCCTGGATGAAGAATAGAAAGGAACACTTGCCACCTGATCATTGAGCATAGGGAGGTTAGTAATCATAAAGGAAAAGTGTAGGTTAGCCTGAAATGGTGGTCGCTTTCTCTCACTACAAATATCAGATACTATACTAAACACTATCACACAAAGGCACCAAAATTCATGTGAAGACAAAAGAAGATCAGATTTCATCCTTTATTCTTGTCTTCCCACCGCTTGAAAATTCTTTTTTTTTTGTCTTTTCTATGATTTTAGGGTTAGGTTCCTTAAACCATCTAAAGCTTGTTACATCCTTTCATAAAGGATTCCAATATGGTTTAAGACCTATTTATAGATCAAATGTAATAATTTTGAAAAAAGATGAAATATATTGGCAAGACGGACTTCTAGTTTTTAGTTTGTATTTTTTGAGCTTTTAGCCTTGATATGTATTGAAGTAGAAATCTATGAATAAAATACAGTGCAGCTTTATTCCATATTGTTATTGTCTCTTTTCTTATTGAGTGTATTCTTTTATGTTTAATTTGTAAGGCATGTTAAAAATATTGGATATAAGGTAGCTATCTAGTTATTTGCAAGTTTCTTCTAAGGGGAGAATTAAACTTTGTGAGTAGTTTCAGAGAGTACAACAGTAATTGAGGATTTGATATAACATTGTGGGAGTAACAGGGTAATTTGTAAGGCACTTTACCTGAGTTGTATGTAGGTTGTAAGGCATCCTACAGAATTTTTATTTGTTTATCTTTGTGGATTTATATCTTTTGACTCTATAGCCCAAGGATAAGCATTGGTCTAGAACTTGTTTGGTGATTCATAATCATCCAAAATATTTAAGACTATTCAAAATCAGCTACCTTCAGAGCATATATTTAAAATCAATTGTACTCACAGAGTTCACAGTTGGAGTTTGTTGATTTCTTAAAGAGAAAATCAAATATGTTATTCCTCCTAAATTCATAACAATTGTAAAAGGAAAGAAAGATGAAATTCCTTATTATGTGATGTCTAACATCATCAAGATAATGATTTGGATTGTTAATCTTTTCCTCGAAATAATCATATTTATTTGCATTGTCATTAATGTATCCATATAGGAACAGAGCATTCATCACATAAGAAAAATCCACTCTAAAGATACTATCCAGCCAGTAATCAATCATAGGTAAAACCAGCCTGAGTTAGTGGATCTCAAGAAAGAAGGAGGTGATAAAAGGTATCCCCAATGTTATAAAAATACCTCATCAATTAGTGTTTTCCCTTTCTTGAGTCAGAGTATCAAAGGCATTGGGAGTCATAGAGTTATTTAAGTATTCGAACATTTTTAGAGGCCCTGCAAGAAAAATCCCTAACAAATTGGTGACTCTACTAGGGATTTCAAGTGATTACAGATCATACTAGTTGTAGTTTTCAAAATTTTATTTTGATAAGTATTCATTCATTCCTAACTATTGTTGGGTGGTGACTCTAAATAAAATCTCTAAGATTAGTACAAATTTAGTAAATATCTTTTAGAATGAATACTAGGTCAAGGATGAAAATTAATGCTGAGAAGGTTTTAGATGGTGGAATCCCATCATCCTCAAGGATGTAAATGTCCCGGAGGAAGAAGAGAAACCAAGTTAGCATTGATGAAACTCCTCCAAGAGGTAAATAAAGTAATATTAGGAGAGAAGTGAGAAGCAATCAACCTTTTCATGATGGAAATACTTCAGAATATGAAGAAGCTACCGAGAGAGTATTAGAAACACCTACTATTGCTTCTACTTATAGTGAAAGAGAGGAAACAAATACATCTAGTTCAGATTCTAAAGAAGCTCCCTTTGATGAGCTAGAAAATGAGGAAAGACTTATCATGAAACAAATTGTCCTTATTCGACAAATGAAAAGGGAGAGAGAACAGAGAAAGAAAAAACATGAGAATAAGGATGTTGATAAGAGTAAAAGAAAATCCTTAAGACATCAAAATATAAAAGGTACAGAGAGGTATCAAAAGGACCAAGAAATACCACTTACTTATAAAGCTTCTAGTTTACAGAAGGACAAAGGTAAGAAAAAAATGACTGAATATAGAAATCAAGAATCTAGATTTTAGAAGCCTTTAACAGAGCAAATGTCAAAGTTGGATATTGATTTGGAGAAGTTAAAAATTGAAAAAGAGACCATGGGGAAAATGTTAGAAAAGGCACAAATGGAAGTTGCAACAATTGAAATGAAGAAGAAAATAGGTTTTTTGCAGTCTTCTAAGTATTCTCATGCTGGGACAGAGAATACAACAGCTTCTAAAGAAAAATCCACTACTTTTAAAGAGAATGATAGTTTTCAAAGAAAACCATTGCATAATAAAAGGTATAAACAGTTTAACTTCATTGGTATCCCTGGATATCCTAATGAATTACCAAAAGATGTGGGTGATATAGGAGAAAAACTCCCAAAATTCATAGGTAACAGTGTTATTTCTTGTGAAACACATTTAAGAAAGTTCATTGATTTTGTTGATGATTTAAATATCACTCATGAGGATGTGTTAATGAAATTATTTGTTCAGTCTCTAGTAGAAGATGCTAGAGAATGGTTT
>MU228066.1:288444-317595 GCA_018584345.1 Thuja plicata | reverse complement strand
GTTAATTGAATTATTTAAGGATCAGTATGGAGATAAAACAAATAAAGGCTTTTTGTTGAATGAATTCAACAACATCAAAAAGAATTACAATGAAGAGGTCACTGAGTTTAATACCAGATTTCAAAGATCTATGCACAAGCTATTTCAAAAGATAAGGCTGGGTGAAGAGGTATGTTTAGCAACTTATTTAAATGCCTTTGATTCTAAAATGCGATATGCTCTTAGGGATAAAACCCCTAGAACTCTTACTGATGCTTATAAGATAGTAGTGGCTATTGAAATGAACAGAAGAGTGTCTGGTAAATTAAATAGGAGAGATGACTCAAGGTTTAGTAGGAGCAACCTAAAAGAACCAGAATATAAGGAATATAGGGCTCCTTAAAACAATATGCCTTCTTAAAATAATACATATAATCCTCAAAATAGAATGCAAAATCATCCTTATGGAACTCAGTTTAAGGATGGGAAGCCTATTATTCCACCTAGAAAGGAGAAAATTGATAACATAACTCCACACCCTCTACATAAGAATGTTGTTCATATCTACAATGATGATGCCTAGTGTGAAGCTTGTGAAGCCCCACATAACCCTAATTTTTTAATTGTTTCCTTAGATTTAAGAGTAAATGAAGAACAAGGAAATGATGAGGGTGAAAAATGTGATCATAGTATGACAAATACTTATTCATGTCATGATATAGATTCGGACAGTGAAATTGAAAATCATGATTCTTATAGTTCACAAAGAAGGGTAGAAAGTCATCATCAACAGATTTATCAGATAGTGAAGCAGAGGAAACTGATGACCATATAAGATGTTATGCTCAAAAAAATCAAGATCTTCCACTCATTAGATAAACTTCAAATGAAGAGAAAGCCAAGATTACTGCAGAATTAGTGAACAAGGCTAGAAGCAACTACCATTTGAGAAAAAAAATAGTGGGTGGTACTGGTAGTCAACCATCTAGTGTCTTTATAAAAGAAAATAAAGTAGACACCAAATATATACAAAAAAGGAAGGACCTAGGGAAAATGTAAATAAACATAAGGTCAAAATCATTACAAAATCCTTAGAACCAAATATTGTATAAGAAGGAGAATTAAAAAAGAAAGAAATAGGTACTCCTATTCTTAAGATAGAAAGAAAAAAGTTAAAAGAACCAACTTTGAATCTACATATTGAGGAAAGTGACATTACTGTTGACAAATCAAAGTCCTCAAATGTGAAATATACTCTAGTAGACATGGGTCACTATTTATCCCAAGTGACAGTAAAGGTGCCATTTCTAGAAATGATGAGAATTATAGAACACAAGGAAAAGGTGTTGTCATTATTAAAAAGTGTGCCCATAAAAAAATTCCAAAGTCCAGAGAATGTTGGCAAGAAACCAATAAACAAAGGGAAGGAAGTTGAGGTATTAACATCTAATATTCCTCAAATTTTCTTGAATACAACTTCTTCCCCAAAATTTGTTGACCCATTTTTTCTTTCACTACTAATTAATGGAAAGATGCTAAAAAATTGTATGATTGATTCAGGAGCATCTAATACTATTATGCCAGTGGAAATTATGAGGTCAATGGGACTACAGGTTGATACTCCTCATGGGAGATGTCAAGCAATGGACTCTAGAGAAGTCCTTGTGATTGGTACCATTGAGGCTATGCCTTATAAATTAGCCATATGTCCTGATGTGGTAAATGACTATGAATGTTCTTGTTGTTGATATACCAACACATTATGGCATGCTGCTGTCAAGAAAGTGGAGTGATTCAATGGGAGGTAGTATACAAAGTGATTTATCATATGCTACTTTTAACATTGCTGGAGATAATGTTAAGCCATCAAAGGAGGGTAGAACTCCACACATGATAGAAATATTTGAAGACACTAACATTAATTATTGCATTGATATGGATATGGAAAATTTTAGGATACAAAAGAGTGAACTTTATTATCAGAATGAAGAGGTTGATCCTCTGGATAGAGAGTTGATTATACAAGGTGATGGATTGTGGAAAATGTACTTTGATGGGGCTTGCTCAAAAGAAGGATCAGGGGCAAGTGTATTGTTGGTATCTCCATCAGGTACAACTTTTAAGTTTTCCTTTCTATTAGCCTTCCAATGTACAAATAATACTATAGAATATGAGACTTTGTTTTTAGGACTTGAAATTGCCATCAAACATGGGATTAAATGTTTAAAGGTTTATGGAGATTCCGAATTGGTGGTAGCTCAATTTAGATCCAAATATGCATTAAAAAATGATAGATTAAAAATGTATAAGTATGCTATTTGGGATCAAATTGAAATGTTTGATGCCTTTGATATAAGCTGGATAGAAAGGTCAAAGAATATAATGGCTGATTTCTTAGAAAATGTTGCTCTAAAAACTGATGATTTGACCTTACATGGGGTATCAATACTGGAAGTCAAGACAAGACCAGTTGTTCTGGATAACATTTACAATTGGTAGGTTTTTTAGGATGACCAAGATATTCTAAGATTTATTCAATGTCTAGACCATTCTGAGAACCAGAGCATAGATTGTAATACTTTGCTAGAAAGAAATGATGGAAAAGACTATATTTTGGGAAATGAGGTTTTCTAGTTAAGTTCTAATAAGATTCCTAGGGGTCTAGTTGAGCTCGAGGCATTGTTTGGTAGTCAACATAATGATTCAACAAAATTAAGGAATGCCAAGGTTGAGGATTTGGAGGAAATAAATTTAGGATCTTAAAATAATCCTCAAGTTGTTTATATTGGAAAAGGTTTAGACTCTCATATAAGGACAAATTTGATCAAACTATTAAGGAAATATAAACATGTCTTTGCTTAGTCATATGAGGATTTGAAAGCCTATAGAGAGGATCTTTTTCAACATGAAATCCGACTAAAATCAGATGTGAAACCATTTAGGAAAAAACAAAGGCCTATTAACCCCTTGTTGGCTCCTAAGATGTAGAAAGAATTGATGAAGTTAAAGGATGTTGGGATAATCTAGCCAATCAGACACTCAACTTGGGTATCAAACTTGGTGCCAGTAAGGAAGAAGAATGGTGATATAAGATTGTGTGTGGATTTCAAAAATTTAAATATTGCTTCATTAAAAGATAATTATTCCTTGCCTAATATGGAAGCAATGTTACACAAGGTGATTAGTTGTGAGTTACTCTCTATGATGGATGATTTCTCAGGATATAACCAGGTCTTAGTTAAAGAATCATAATAGTATAAAACTATATTCACCACTCCATGGGGAACCTATGTCTATATTAGAATGTCGTTTGGACTAATAAATGTAGGAGAAACTTTTCAAAGGGCCATGGATGTTCCTTTTAAATAATTCATTGATTTATTTATGGTCATTTACCAAGATGATTTAACTGCATATTCTAAGAGAGATGAGGATCACTGTGAGCACCTAGGTAAAATTTTCAATAAAGCTTTAGAATATGGTGTTTCACTGAATCCCAAGAAATGTCATTTTGTAGTACAAGAGGGAAAGTTGCTTGGACACATAGTGTCTAAGGAGGGGGTAAGAATAGACCCTGAAAGAGTGGAATAAATTCAGAAATTTATTGCTCCAAAGAACCTAAAAGGAGTACAATCTTTCTTAGGAAAGATCAATTTTGTCAGAAGGTTTATAGCAAATTTTGCAGAGATTGTCAAACCTATTGTAAAATTGCTAAAGAAAGATGCTAAATTTATTTGGAATGAAGAAGCCCAACAAGGATTTGAGAAAATAAAGAAAGAAGTCCAAGAGGCTCTTGTGCTTAAATCTCCTAATTATAGTAAGCCCTTTTCTCTATTTTCATTTACATCTTTTCATACAATTGCTGTTATTTTACTACAAAAAGATGAACAAGGATTTGAACATCCAATAGATTTTTATAGTAAATCTCTACAAGTAGAAAAACTTAATTATGAAATAATGGAGAAGTAAGCTTATGCTTTGGTAAAATCTATGAAATATTTTAGGCCATATTTGGTATGTGCCTAGGTACAAGCATATGTTCCTCATTCAGCAGTGAAAGATATTCTTACATAGTCAGAAGTCACTGGTAAGAGATGTAAGTGGATAACCAGAATTCAGGAATTTAACCTTGAGATCCATATTACAAAGTTGGTAAGAGGTCAAGGTTTGGAAAAACTCATGACAAAAGAAAACTTGGATTTAGTACAAGTAAATCATACAGAGATATATGATCAAACTGTTACAAGTATAGAAACGCAACCATTTTATACTGATATTGTGTTTTTCTTGAAAAATGGCAAGTGTCCTGATCATATGACAGAAAATTAGAAAAGAAATCTGAAATCACAAACCCAAAGATACACTTTGATTCAAGGAGACTTATATTGGAAGGATAAGAATGGTGTATTGATGTTATGTCTGGATAAGTACCAAGCTGAAAATATTTTAAGTGAAATACATGCAGGAGAATGTGGAGGTCATTTTTTTGCTAAGAATACTGCCCACAAGATTTTAAGAGCTAGGTACTATTGGCCCAGTTTATTCAAAGATACCTATAAATATGTCAGAAAGTGTGAGCCTTGTCAAAAGTTTTCAAATAAGCTTAAATTTTTAGGAGCTCTATTGTTAAACCTAGTGAGTACTGAAGCCCCTTTTACTATGTGGGGAATTGATTTCATTTGTGAATTTCAAGAGAAATCTAGTGGGGGACACAGTTGGATACTTGTAGCCACAAATTATTTTACCAAGTGGATTGAAGCCATTCCTACAAAAAGGGCAACAAGCAAGGTAGTCACAAAATTTCTAATGGAAAATATTATAACCAGATTTGGTGTACCTTCTAAATTAGTAATGGATAATGCCATGAGTTTCATATCAGAAGAAATGATAGATTTCTATGAGAAATATGGGATTACAATCTCATATTCATCCCCATATCATCCATAGGCAAATGGACAAGCTAAGTCTAGTAATAAAAGTATATTGAAAATACTAAAAAGAACTATTGAAAAGAATAAAAGGGCATGGCATACTAAATCAAAGCTAGCACATTGGGCTGATAGAATAATAGTTAAAAGAGAAATAGGCAAGTCTCCATTTGAGCTGGTATATGGTCTATAGTCAAGAATGCCTATCAATAATTTATTACCAGTATATCATTTTATACAAGAAGAACAGATAGATCTTTCTGACAATATACAAAATAGAATGATCCAGTTGGTAGAGATGGATGAGATAAGAAGAAATAGCCAAAAATAAAATATTAAGTTACAATAGAAGATGAAATACTTGTTTGACAAGAGGGCTACTGAAAGAAAATTCCAACCAGGTGACCTAGTTCTTCAGCGGAATGCAAGAGTAGAAGATAAAGGAAAACACAAAAAAATTGAGTCTTTATGGCTTTGACCATTTGTTGTCTCACAGAACTTTGGAAAAGAATCCTACCTATTGAAGAACATGAATGCAGAAGATTTTGAGTTGCTTGCGCTTGGGCAATTTCTCAAACCTTTTTTCAGTTAAGAATCAATTTTCATGTACAAGTAAGTATGTACCATATTATTTATAGTTTCCTTCAGTTGTGTGTTTCCCTTCTATTTTGGGTTAGGCATCATTGCCTTCAATTTTTCATCTAGTCTACAACCAGAGATTCTTTGGTTCTTTTCCATAAACTATGTTTATTCAATCCTCAGATAGAGACACTGTTGGTTGTATTCCAAGTTCTGGTGTTTACCCTAATTTTTTTTTATATCTTCATGACTGAGAAGTGCACAAATTCTGAAAATATGTCAAAAGCTACAGGGTCCCTAAGAAAGTTCCATGTTTTTAGGTCAAAATCTAGAGAAATGGTAAAAAAACCCTATCTTAGGTTCCATTATATGTAAAAGTGTCAAAAAAACCCTAGATATGTTAATCAGGTTTATATTTTTGAGTTACCTTTTGGAAGCCTAAGTCATGAAATAAGTCCAATGCTTTTTAAGATTAGTCGCCCAGTCTCCTAATGTTAAACGAATATTCCATTTTATAAAGAGACTTAGTCATTCACTTTGGTCAGGATGTCTCTAAAAAGAAAAGAATATACCTTATAAGTCATGAGACTTAGCAATAAGCCTTTGTCGTGAAGACTCCCAATGGAGAAAACATGATTTGGTGACATGGAGACAAAAGGTTAAGTCACGGTGTCACATAATATATCTTGTAGTCAGTAGATTATCATGAGACTTAGCGATTCCTTCAGTCGCAGAGTCTCCAAATCAGAACACAGTTAATGATGAGTTAAAAAGCTTCAGTCACCATGTCTCTAGATAAAAGGTTAGTTAAGTAAAAGGTTTAGAGACTTGGTGCCAAACTGCAGATTAAAATGAAATATATGGTGGTCAGGTAGTCGCTGGTCAAACTTGATAAGTCAACATTCTTCTAGCGACTTGGAGATAAACAAGTAAAGATGAGACACGTGTCCAAAATGAATAAAGAAAAAGGCATCTGTCACATGGTCTCCAAATGGAAAATTATTATCTAGCGATTAGGAGAATAAAAGATGATAAGGTATATATTTTACTATGCTCGCATAGTCTCTAGATGTTTTAGGGTTTCAAGAATGTATTCAGCGACTTGACGAAGCTATCAGATGTAGAATGAGATAAGATCAATGGTAGCCGCTGAGTCTCTATAAAATTTGCATAGAGTAAAAATGTTCTCACGACAATGACATTAAATTTTAGCTGCGTAGTCTCCAAATTGAATTTAAAATGATAAAATAAAGATTCATAGGCTTTTTCACTAAGTCTCCAAAGGAAATATTAAAGAGCAATTTTATTCAATGATTAAGTGACTAAGGGTTGTTGTGGGGTCTCGTAAAAGAAAAGAAGCATTCAGAGACTTAGCGACCAGATTTTAATAGATGAAAAAGTAACCATAGTCGCAAGGTCTCCAAATAAACTCAGAGTTAGGCTATTCTTCTAGCGACTTGGATTCTTTTAGTTGCATGATTGCCAGGAGTAAACCACAGTTAAGCCAAGGTAAAGAAAAATCATGCAGTCACCAGATCTCCAGAAGAAATTAGAGTTAAGAGATTTGATCAGTGACAAGGAGATAATGCATAGTTGCTAGGTCGCCAGATATGAAGAGTGATAGTTATGACGAGAAAAAATTAAATGGTAGTTGCTAACATGACAATATGGAGATTTATCGACCAATAGGAATGAAGAGGATTGATGATTATGTGAAAATGGTAGTTGAGATGTTTGATAATGAGCTAATCATATCAAAATGTGATTCTGTTCAATTTTTATAAGGTTTTTTCTAAAATATACTCATTTGAATTTGATTTCCTATCACATTCATGAGCTACGGCTAGGAATTCAATTAATACCATAGCATGTAAACTTGAAGGCATAATTGATTGATTCCTCAATAATGAGCTAAGTACTTTGTGAAATTACCATAAAGGGATGATCTTAGGTTTATTTTCATTCATCATGCATCTAGAATTTTAGAGCAGAAAATTTGCTAGGTTTTCTGTGTTTAAGAAGAAAGAATTGTTAATTCAGTAAATTTTTTATCAATTTTAGGGTGATTATTCAACTTTTAGAGTTGTTGAATTATCTTTAGTGCATAGAGAAGGGTAAGGTGTCTTGGGAGAAGATTTGTTCCAATATCGGTGAAAAGGAAGTGGAGAATAGAACAAAATGAGTAAAGAAGTTAGTGTGGCATCTACCAGTGGGAAGAGTGATTATGTGGATGAAGATTCTAAGGAAAAGAGGAATTTCTCTGATGAGTTTTTGAAGTTGTTACCTGGATCTACACAAAACAAGAGGGAAAATTCCAACATATTTACAGATGAGTATTGTAATATCAGAGATGCCCAGACACCAGGTTCTACAGGTTTTTCTCTTTACAATTACATTTTTAAGAATGCTGATAAGGCCATACCAATATCAAACCCTTGGACTAGTGGTTTGGCTAGGTTAATTTTTCCTGATGTTTTCGTAGATGTAGATTTATTTCTAGGTCTAGCAGACCACTATGACCCCTTGCGAAAGACAATTAAAAAGAGTGATGGTACATCATTATTAATTTTGAATAGAAATTATTTTATGCAAGCCTTTGGCTCGTATAGCACCATGTCTACTCAGATTAGCCTCACAAAGCAGGAGGAAAGATATAGGTTATAGCCTGGGATTGCTAGGAATCAATTATAGAAACATATCCTTAAAGAGGTTAGAAACCATATTGTCCCTTTACCAGAAACTACACCTTATTGTTTCAAGTATTTACATTTTTATATCAAATACATTGCATATGCTTTGTGTAAGGTGTTGGGTAGGGATGGAGGAGTTGAGAAGATAAATGCTAGGATTTTGATGATGGTTGTAGATTTACAAGATGTGCATCTCAGCACCAGCTATGACTACATTCAATATATCATTGACAAGATGCATGAAGGGTTTGTGGCCATACAAAAGAAGGATAAAATTCCAAATTCTTGCACTATTCTATTTTGATGCATCTTTTGTTGCATTTTAATTATGGCATCATGGATGTAAACAATTTAAACCCCCAAAGAATTTTTTATGACCACCCTATTCCTATCCAATTTTGGATTAAGATATAGAATTTCACTTCCAAGGACTGTGATTTCTATGGATTTGAGAACTGGATTATTTACCCTTTAATGTAGAGCTTGGGTGTCATCAAAACTAGACTTCCAGTGAAGGTGTTACAACTGCTGAGACCATGTGAGTACTTTGATAAGTGGGAAGGTGACCACAATTGGGGAGACTTCTTTTTAGAAGATAATTTCACTATGATTAGAGTGTATGGATGCACACATCCTCCCCATGTCCTACCATATCATATACCATCAAGAGTTTCAGCAATGGAATTTATTTGGCAGCTTTTGTTAACTGATAATGAACACTTTGCACCACATAGGAAGGGGACATTAACCCCTAGGCAGTCCAAGATATTTCAATTTACAATTGGCAAAGGTGCTATTGAAGTAGTAAGTAAATGGTTGGAAATTTGTAAGATGGGAGTAGCACTGTATAGATATATAGATCCAGAGGGATTCATTACAGGAGCTAAGAAACTCCTAAATCCTACCATACCAAATACATATGTGCATGGTGATTGTGTGGAGGAGGAGGCAACTAGGAATATATTTGATGAAGGAGAAGTGAGAGATAGAAGAGAAAAAATCCAAGAGCTGTTGAATTTAGAAAAATAGATAAAAAGAAAAGGGGTAGAATTTAGTGGATTTTACCCTTATTTACCATATTGTGATAAAATCAAAGCTATGTTAGACAACTTTTACACACTCTATGAATAGTTGGAAAGATGCCTAGATGTAAAAAGGGGAGGACAAGAACCTGAATATTCAGAGTCTGAATATGAAGATGAGAGAAAAGAGGAATATGATGGTCCACCTCATATGGATCAACCACAACAAAATGTTGCAGAAGTAGTTGAGGTACAAGGAGAAGAAGGACATATTATTGACCTGATTGAAGTTTGTCAACCTGATGATATAGATGAGCCTACTTTCAAGAGGCAAAAAGTTGATCTTGGTCAGACATCTCATTATAAGACTTACATGAGAAAGGAGAGAAAAAAGGATAGAGTAAGTGCTCTTGTTCCTGGTAACATAGTATATGATCATAATTTGAGAAAGGAAATTAGGAAAGGAAAGAAACTATAACAAGAGGTAGAAGAAAACATAGAGTTTCCCCTTAGAACATGTATAGATGGGAGATTGATCCATCAACAACAGTTCTTGAAAGATGATAATTTCATTAAAACTGATGAATTCAAAGATTTCCTTAGATGGAAAAAGTAGGAAGAGATCAAAGAGCAATTGAGAATAGCTAGTGAAGAAGCAGTGACAAATGAGTCTCTCTTAGCTCTACAAACATATGATCCTAAAACTAAAGACATCACTCCTGAGGAAGCCAAAAAATTAGTGTTGGAAAGTGGCATATTTCTTGCTGAAGGTTGGGATTTAGCCTCAACATTTATAATAAATCAAATAAGAAAGAAACTAGATTTAAGAATGACCATTGAGATCCAAACTGGGGATATGATCAAGGGATTCAGATATAGTCCAAATTCCCAAGCATTTGCCATGTGGATTCTATGTCCTAAAGAACAGAAGCCTCAAATGTTGAATATTCAAGAGAGCATGGTGGGAAACCAAATGGTATGCACAATTCAAAACATAGGCGATCTAGAGATTTCCCAAATAATGACACACATGGCAGATTTGAATGAAGATAAGACAAAGCAATTGTCTGAGAAATGTGGTGTCCTGATAGAGGAGGCTAGTGCCTTGGCTAAGGATAGAGAACTATGCCACATCAAGCTTCATCAGTAAGATAAGGTAATTGCTGAATTGACTAAACAATTGTTGGAAAAGCCAGAAGTGGTATATGTACCCTCAGAATTGCCTCCACAAATAGAAGAAAAGGTTGAAATAGGGGAAGAAGTCAAAATAGATGATATGGCTAAGAAAGATAATGATATTGCCATAAATGCATTGTTGAATATAATTCAACATAGGATTGATATCTTAACAGATAAAATTGATATAATCCTAAATGCATACAATAAATTACCTATTTTACATGTTGAGGTGATAGGGTACATCTCCATTTTGAGTCCTTTTTTCACAACATGGTCTTCCAGGATACAACTGTTTGAGAGGTTGGCTTCTTTACAACCACATAGGCTAGATCTACCAGAGATCGTGATAGAGGTAGAGGATGAGATCAAGAAAATAATTGTGACTTTACCCTTTTTCAAAGGTAAATTAAATCAGATAGAGGCAAAGATGAGCCTATTTGGACCAATTTTTAATAGATTTGTTCCTCCACTAAAGGGGGAAGATGATCATATTAAGGCCTTGGAGGCCTGGGGAAATGAATTTGATAGTAGAATGCCTAGTAAAGAGGCATTTATCATAGATTATGATCTTGATATGGAAGGTTTCAATAATATTTTGGATGAGGCTTTTAAAGCAGAGACTGACATTAATAAATTCTTAGCGGATGTCAAAGGCATAACCAATGTCAGATGGGAAAGACAGAAAGCACAATTGTAGAGTATCTACAACTTTGATTTGCCTGCAGAGGAGGATGTGGCAGCATGGTATTTGAAGACAAAACTACACAAAAAGAAGCGTGCTAAAATAGAAAAAGATATCCTGGATGAAGAATAGAAAGGAACACTTGGAACCTAATCATTGAGCATAGGGAGGTTAGTAATCATAAAGGACAAGAGTAGGTTAGCCTAAAATGGCAGTCACTTTCTCTCAATACAAATATCAGATACTATCCTGAACACTATCAGACAAAGGCACCAAAATTCATGTGAAGACAAAAGAAGATCAGATTTCATCCTTTATTCTTGTCTTCCCACTGCTTGAAAATTCTTGTTTTTTGTCTTTTCTATGCTTTTAGGGTTAGGTTCCTTAAACCATCTAATGCTTGTTGCATCCTTTCCTAAAGGATTCCAAGATGGTTTAAGACCTATATATAGATCAAATTAATAATTTTGAAAAAAAGATGAAATATATTAGCAAGCCAGACTTCTAGATTTCAGTCTGTGTTTTTTGAGCTTTTAGCCTTGATATGTATTGAAGCAGAAATTTATGAATAAAATATAGTGCATCTTTATCCATATTGTTATTGTCTCTTTTCTTATATAGTGTATTCTATTATGTTTAATTTTTAAGGCATGTTAAACATATTGGCTATAAGGTAGCTATCTAGTTATTTGCAAGTTTCTTCTAAGGGGAGAATTAAACTTTGTGAGTAGTTGCAGAGAGTACAGTAGTAATTGAGGATTTGATATAACACTATGGGAGTAATAGGGTAATTTGTAAGGCACTTTACCTGAGTTGTATGTAGGTTGTAAGGCATCCTATAGAATTTTTATTTGTTTATCTATGTGGATTTATATCTTTTGACTCTATAGCCCAAGGATAAGAACTGGTCTAGAGCTTGTTTGGTGATCCATCATCATCCAAAATATTTAAGACTATTCAAAATCAGCTACCTTTAGAGCATATATTTAAAATAAATTGTACTCACAGAGTTCACAGTTGGAGTTTATTGATTTCTTAAAGAGAAAATAAAATAGGTTCCTCCTAAATTCATAAGAATTGTAAAAGGAAAGAAAGATGAAATTCATTATTATGTTGTTGTATTTCATCATTAAGATAATGATTTGGATTGTTAATATTTTCCTCAGAATAATCATAGTTATTTGCATTGTCATTTACGTATCCATATAGGAATAGAGCATTCAACACATAAGCAAAATCCACTGTAAAGATACTATCTAGCCAATAATCAATCATAGGTAAAACCTGCCTGAGTCAATGGATCTCAAAAAAGAAGGAGGTGATAATAGGTATCCCCAGTGTTATCAAAATACCTCATCAATTAGTGTTTCCTCTTTCTTGAGTCGGAGTATCAAAGGCATTGAGAGTCATAGAGTTATTTAAGTATTCAAGCATTTTTAGAGGTCCTTACAGAGTGTATGGAATGAATAATGATCAGTGGATTGATGTCAAAGAACAAGCATATATTTCTTTTAGTATTGGTTTTTATGTTGCTAGTATTCTATGTGATATTATTCCTTTGAGTGATTGCCATGTAATCTTGGGTAGAGTATGGAAATTTGATATTAAGGCCTTGTATAATGGAAGAGAAAATACTTATGTTATTAAAAATAATGGAAAAGAGTTAGCGATGAGTTTAGTGCAGTATGATAAGGTAGCATGGGGAATGTCAAGGACATGGTGGATGGGAAGAAGAGAGTTCCTAAGGTGTAAGGAATATGAACACACTGAGAAAGTGTAGACTTGTTTAAGGAAGAGTGATGGTGCTTTTGAGAAAGAAGCCATCAAGAATGAAGATAAGGTATGTGGTCCATCTGAAGGAAAAGAGGGAAGGTTGCAGTAGATAGGTTGCAAGGAGGAGAGTGAATCTCATGGTAAAGAGGTTCAAGGATGTAGAACAGAGGTAAGGAATGAAGTTTCTGATGAAGACAAAGAGGAAGAAAAGCTTTATGAAGAAGTAATGATACTAGTGGGTACTATTTTGTGTCCATTGAAGATTGGGAATGAAAATTTCACAAGGACAACCAAGGAGGAGAATGACAAGCTAGTCACCAAGGGAATGGTGAAAGGCAGAGAAGGAAGGAAAAATGATGATGAGAAGTTACTGACAGAGGCAGAGGTATCTAAGCATGAAAAATATGAAGATGAAGACTACATAAGGATGAAGAGTCATGTGAAGACCAGTCAAAGAATGTGTATGGGGACAACCTATACCCTTATGAAGGTGTTTCTTTGGTTTTTGATACTAAGTATGGTTGTGTTGCAAGTGTATCCTATTGTGGTAAAAATTTATAGCATGGTGGAGTTGACAAGGTTATGCCAAAGCCACATAATGATAGGGCTATGTTAATTCTTTTTCTTTCTAATGATTTGGTCACTAGATCCAAAGCACAAAAAGAAGAAAATAAGATGTAGAAGGAAGGTATAGGGTATACACTTCCAAAAGGTATCTGAGAACATGGGAAATTAGTGTGAGCAACAAGATGCAAGCATGGCTAAGCATGGAAAAGAAGAAGGTATAGTCACAAGGCATTCAAGAAGATAAGAAAGCATGGAGTATGAAGAGACAAAGTACAAGTGTGCAAGAGACATGAGAAGACATGGAGATTCAGTTTGCAAAGTTTGTTTTTCAATTCATTTTAAGAGGAATTGGAACAAATTCAAAGTTGGGGAGTATGGTGCAGGAGCACCAAGGTCGAAGGTAGGAACCATGGATTAATCCAGGGTCATTGATGGATCCTTGGGAGGAGAAGAAGCCAACTGGCCTTGAAAGGTCATTAAAACTTGTAATAAGAGCAAGCATGGTAAAGGAATGTTATTTGGATCATGTATTGATCCTATTGTAATCCAATCTTCATTATAGGCCTTAATGGCATTGTTAAGTCTAAAAAGTACCTAGGGGTCACTAGGAATGGATTAAGGATTGATCCTAAGTTAGGGAATTGGGAAGATGACCTATAAGGGTCTTAAAAGATGTAATAAGTAAATTAAATCCTCTAAATGTTGTCAAGAGCACTTGAAATGCAAATCATTGTAATGTGCCTACAGTAGAAAAATATGCCTATAAGGCTCATTGGAGGTTAGAAGGTTAGTATGGTTAGGAATCTTGTTTATAAACCTTTAAGAGTCTTAAGAAGGGATATTAGATTCATGTTGTCGTGTTAACAACAACTTTTAATCATCTTTTTTATGACAGTCGATTTTATGACTATTATTAGACAGTTAGGGGTTAATTTTTTGGTTTGTGTCAATTCTAGGGATCTACTTGATGAAGATTCATGTGAGTATTGATAGGAGAGGTGTGGAGGATCCCAAGGGAAAAAATGTAATGGTTATGAATCAATAAACAAGTTAAATTCTTTGCAGCAGTCATTCTCTGGCCGTGAGTACAGTCACTATTTTTGTGACTCTAAATACTTGAACTAGCATAGCATACATGTGGAGATGATGTAGAAATGATATTTATTAATATATTTTCATTTGCAGGCCTTCAAGAGTATTTTTTTGTTAAGTTTTCAGACATACACACACTTTCATTTGCTGACTGTTCCTCGACAGAGTTTGGTGCAATTAGGAAATTGTTTTGAAGTTTCAATGAGCACATAGGCTCTCCC
Organism: Thuja plicata; assembly: GCA_018584345.1. NCBI lineage: Eukaryota > Viridiplantae > Streptophyta > Pinopsida > Cupressales > Cupressaceae > Thuja > Thuja plicata. The sequence goes on along the minus strand of MU228066.1, from coordinate 302,883 downwards.
ACTTTTTGTAGCTACTATGGCTTGTGGGAGAAGCCTATCCCTATACATTATGTACCATTAGATGTTTGTGTGGAGGGATAAGAAGAAGATGGAAGTTAGAGGTCTCTAATGGAGACAAAATGTTGATTGGGGTCGCATGGTGGTTGGACCAGTCAAGGTATGAGAGTTCCAGCCACATGAGGGCTACTTTCTATGGCATATAATGTCATAATATGCTCATATGAAGGTGTTGGATCCATTGGAAGGGTCTAGAGGTGAGTGGAAATTTCTAGTTGAGAAAGCCCTAGGGTAGAGCCCCTAAAAAGGAGGGTTTGATAAGTGGGACTATAGATGAGCATTTATGGTCAAATAAAGTTGAAAATCTAGTATTTTGGAAGGTCTAGGAAGATTTTTTCAAGTCCATAGGTCCTGGAGATGAGTGGGGATAGGAGTTTCTTCTTTAAGCAAGGGCTAACTAGGCCTAGGATGAGGATTGTAGGGTGATGGAAAATTTCATTATTCAAAGGGTGGAAACCTGAGTTTGACATATGTTTAATAACTATGAAAAGGATACTATAAAATGTAAATAATTTTTTAGGTTGTTTAGAGAATTTGTGATTCATTTGCAAATTACTATCTAGGAAGGGCTACTAGTCAAGCCTAGAAGTGCTATTGGAAGAGATTGGTAGAAGATGAGTTAACTAGAATTTATGGGTTGATGAAACATGGTAGATAGACCATGATAAGATGATATATGGTGTTTGGAACAAGGTGAGAGGTCTAGTTGGAGATTTGGCATGGTGGAGGCACTAGGTGCACTAGGTGGCCTAGGATGGTATTGGTGCTTGGAGAGATTGGAATAAGGAAAGTGATAGTGAACTCATGAGTATGGTTGTGGGAGTGATTTACAAAGTTAGAGAACTCTACTAGATCCTTGAGTGGGGTTAACTCTTTGAGTGGATTCCAAGTTGTTTGTAGAATCCTCGATTTGAGTTAGTCTCCCTAGGGTGATAGTGGAGGGCTCTCCATCACTTATGCTCATTAGTTAGAAGATATTTTTAATAAACTCCTACCCAAGGATGTCTTTGAAGGTTTAAGGAATAAGTTGGGAGTCATATCCCTCTCTTCTTTCACCTAGTTACTTAGTCACATGGACAGGTTTTAGGGGGAGTCTCCATGCTATTTTTCTTATCACACTAAAACCCCATATTGTCCCCATTATCATTGATGTCAAAGGGGGAGATGAGTGCACCAAAAAAAAATGAAAAAATTATACTGAGCAATAACCTAAAATGATTCTAATGCATGAAAATGTTGATTAGTACATGTGGGATTTTTAAGACAAAAATTGCAGGTTTGGGATATATTGAATAGTAGTCAACGGGTTTGATAAGTAGTGCAAGAAAACATGGACTTGATTATGTCTGACAAGGGGAGCATTGTTGTAGCTGTAGACATCAAAGACAAAGGGGGAGTATGTTGACACCTTTGGTTTTGTCATTGATGTCAATGGTAATTTGCAAAAAAAAAATTAATAGAATCAAAATAATCTTCACTTTTACTGTCCTATTTGTTCATGGTTTGTTTTGGTAACATACTTTCCTTTTACAAGGCATGATCTTCTGGTAGAAATATGCACAAAGAAACATATACATGATATGTATGAAATCTGAAAGTCTTGAGTGATTGAAAGTTGACATACATCACATAGTAACAGTACTATTCACAATGCAATTATATGAATACTATGGAGTTTTTTTTTCTCATAGAAGTAATAGTCTAATCATAATAATGTTCTACATTTTATACATTCAAGAGTATGTACTCTTAGTAAGTGCAGGTTGATTCCTTTAGCACAAGTGACAAGGGTCTTGTATATGGTAACAAGAGCCTTGTATGGTAAAAAAACAACTACAAATATTGATAAATCAACAAATAATAGAGTTATAAAAATGGTATTAACGAATAAAAATTTAGTGTCTCAATCAATTCTTCAAGCTTCAAAAAATAGTTGGGCTAACTATTATGCTCAGAATAAACTTAATGATAGTTATTTGGTTTAACTAAAATCCTTTTGATTTGTTAATAGCTATTTGGATAGAATGACACAAGTAAACAAATTGTTCTTCATGTTATTTAAAAGATGTCATTTTTTATTCATATGATGCAACTAAATGGGTATATCAGGTATGAAATTTTCAAACATAAGAAAAAAAGATAGTTTATGATTTCTCTTTTATAGAAGACTGTGGCTATTTATTAATCAGTTTTGTTTAGAAAATATGTCTCATATGAAATATATCAATAATAAAAATGAATATATTTGTACCTGTATCATTCTTATGGGATGAACAACCAATTTGTAACTTGAAACAAATGAAACTACAAAGTTAGGTAGTCTAAGGCTTTTAATTGTCACGAGCCTATTGTAAAAACCAAGGTTACCATTACTTATGAAATAGAGAATGTTGATGAAGAAAAGGTTTCGTGAATGTGAAGAAGACATTGGATAGATTTCAATTAATGGAGATGAAACATAACTTCTCAATCTATGATGACAACATTTGTGTAAAGAAGACTGCAGATAGTTATGTGAAGAGATGTCGACAAAGAGGACTGAGGTTTTGTTTCTTTATTGACAATATGAGTTCATCCTTTGAATGTGTTCTTCTTATTTCCATTTTCTAATTGTAAATGGACAATGAAAGGTTGTTGAAAGTAAAATTATTTATGTTTCTAGTTGAATAAGGGTTTGAACTATTAGTAAACTTGTGAATCAAATTTGATTCTGTCATGCTTAGAGAAGAAGCATTTAACTAGATAGTCTAAATGCAGTAGTTTGACATAATAGAGAAAGGGCTAGTTATATGGAAATATTGTTTATAAGTCTGATGTTAATATCAATCTTGTTGAGATATCTTTTCTATGTAGATTGTTAAATATTCTATAGAAGTTAAAGAAGTGATTGTGAATTTCAAGTAGTGATTGTGAGTATCTTTGAAGTTAAAGCAGAAATTTAAAGTGTATTTCATAATTTAGAGGTTTGATATATGTTTCTAAGATGTAATATTCAAAGCATTGTATTGTAAGAGAGTAATCCTTTGATATAAATCTTTTATTGTTTGTAAAAGGGAAGTGGGTGCTTCTAATTTATTGTGGGGTTGGTGCTCCTTTAAGTAGATGCTTCATATTCGTAAGGGATGGGTGGTCCCTTAGGTAGGTCTTCCCAAAAGTGTAAAGGGAGTTGGTGATTTCTAAAGTGGTTTCTCTAAACTTTTATCTATAAGGCCTAATAAAACACAACTTGAAAGTATTTTTTCACCCTACAAGGTTTTCCACTATAAACATTGTGTCAAACTTTTGCAGATTTTATTTCCTATTCTTTGTCTCATCTTGTCATTGTAACATACACTCTTAAGTTAGAGTCATTTAAGAACTTCCATTTGTTAAAAATTTTGTACCACTGATTCACCTCCCCTCTTAGTGGGTTTAGTATTACAACAGTATAATCATCTATAAACAACATCAATTATTATTCATTATTCATATATTTAGTTCTATTAGGTCCACATAGACCAGTGTGGAATAATTGAAGAGGTTTTGTAGTAGTATATTATTTCATTTTGAAACTCACTTTAGTTTGTTTTCCTTCCTCACATTCTTTACGCACACTATTTTCAGGCTTTGTGATGATTGGTAACTTCCTAACATTCTAATTTTTACTTATTTTAATCATATTGTCATAGTTTATATGACCTAACCTTTGATGCCATAATTTTGTCTCCTTAATTTGCCTATTGAAACAAACATTTCCTTCTATTTTGCTTGAATGCTCAAACAGATTATAAATATTAACTTCATTTCTATATACTGTTGCTATGGTTTTTCCATATTTTTTTTCTTGATTTTACAACCTAAAGCAGAGAAGGTTACATCAAATCCATTATCACATATTTGACTAACATTGAGATGATTACAGGTCATACCTTCAATATAATATACATCATTAACTAGTATATCATTTTCTAATAGAATATCTCCATTACCTATAATTTGAAAATACTTTTTATATCCAAACTTAACTGATCCTCTAGGATGTGACTCATAATGCATAAAATTAGATTTTTCACTAATCATATGGTGTGAACATCCACTATCTAAAACCCATAAATCCTTTTTAACAGAATGAAGCATTGTTTCAACTATTATTGCATCAGCTTTCTTTTTAGGTTTCCAAACAAACTGATTAATTTTTTATTTTATTAACTTTGAACTGCATCTTGAACATTTGAAATTTTTCCCTTTCCTAGATATCCTATTATATCTATTTGACTCATTTTAAACTGCATATTGTGTAAAATAGAATCAGTTAGATATGTTTCATATCTAGAGAACTTGCAATTTCTTATGTTATGTTTAATACATTTCCTTTATGCTCCATGAAATTTGTAGCTTCTTTTAATCTTTTCAACTTCTAAATAAATAAAATGGCATTCATTTGCAAGATAATTAGATTACTTCTTCATAAACTCTATCTTAGAAAAGATATTTCTTTTTCTATCCATGATCTCACCAATTTATTTTATACTTTCCATAAGTACTATTAAACCGGGATGACCCTAAAGAAAAGGGAATGAATATGATACCAATTGTTGGAGTACAATGATTACTTAGAGGGGGGGTTAATTAGTAATCACACAAAAATTAAATATTTTAACTTCCTTTAACAAATATAATAAACTTGAGCAACATTAAATCAAATAATGTAGATAGAAATAAGCACACATCATACACAAAAGATTGACACAAGTATTGTCTTGAGTGGAAACCCTCTTGGGGAATAAAACCACTCGAATTTAGCCTCACATGCTTTATCTTTTAAATCAATTTTTACATCTCACTGAAAATTTTAATGCCTCACTAGACTTATGCCTCACTGGCCTTTTTACAATCTCTATTACAGGCTTCCCAATTTTGTTTTACAATTTACAACATATAGAGATCAAAAAAATGTGATTGCCATTTAGACCCTATAACTATATACTATACATAATTGATCATAATCCTTGTTGTTGTGCTTAATAGTGGATAATATATAATGATAGATTCTAAATTAAATCAAAAATTTTATGTCAAAAAATTATTGTGCACAAATATTATCAAAGTATGATCAATATCAAACCATCAATATCTTCTTTGTCTTGTTATCAAATCACTCTGCCTTTGCAAATAAATAGACTTCATAATAATGAATCACAAACTAACTTCAAACTTATTGGAAAGAACCAAATACAACTTATTAACAACATGTATCCTTCAACAACATGTATCCTTCAAAATTATAGTTCACTGTCACTTTCATAATAATAAAGGTTAATGAAATGTTGAAAATGTCACTATCATAATAATATGTAATAAAAAAATCACAATTCAGTTTATTGTTTTTAAACCCAAAATGTATGCCAATGTAAACTTAACTTCATGCATCAACATTAATTCAACATGACGTAATGCCTACTATCAAACTATGATCATCAACTATACCAAAAAAAATGTCTTTCCATATGAAGTAACTATGTCACATAATCTAAAAATTGTTAACTATATAGTGTCATAATATTCTCATATGATTTCATCTAAGTATTCTCTTAAAACACATGCATGGACCCAATGATTATGATGAAATAGATCCCTTTGATAATATGAAATATACTCAATTTAGTTGTGTCAAAGACCTATAATGCAGTAGACATCATACATAATGTCATTATTGCAACATTCATACTATGACTCTTATGAATGTATCACAGTAACTTCATTGTCCTTATGAGAGTTAAAAAACATACTCAATGAAATGCACTATAATATAAACCCAAAAAATGGTTTTATTATATGCACAAAGAACTTTGATTATGATGACCATCCCAACAACTAGGATAAGTAAAAGAGTATGCTAGTAACATAAACACAAAAAACCTATTGTGGATATAAGAATAATCACAAATTTAACATGTACATCACGATCATGCAAGAAAAATTATATGTAAATAATGCAAGAACTAAACTCTAATCATAGTGCATAATATCTTTTAAACAAACAAAAATGATATTTTTTAAGAACAAGCAGATGAACTCAAAATTAAAAGAACAGAATCATATACACCTGGAGTAAAATCTTGAAGATTCTATGTATCTCTACTCAAAGAATCTGAACCCCAAAACTATTCCACCTTCCTCCTAACTTCCACTCCCTATGTCGGTACTTCAACTTAGTTGTGCAAGAATGTACTAAACCATGAATGAGATGCACTAGCTCAATTGATCTAGACTTAACTTAGTCATTAAACATAAAAAAAAAAATCTTCAAATGTGGTGCTCACATCACATCTCTAATGAATGCTCTTAACTATCACATTAATGTGGTATTTTGCACCAAAAACCCTTCTTCTCAAGTGTAAGAAAGTGGCTAGGGACCAACTAAAAGGTCCTAGAAAGGAAAAAATCGCAATGCCTTGGTCACAACTTGTGATCCATATTTTAAACACTATATATACCTCTTTTCAATTATATAATATACATAAAACAAGTGTATTATTGATGTAAACTACAAATACTATGAAGTATCAAAGTGTGATAACCAAGTTATTGATATGAACATATTATGAACCCTGTAGTCATCTTGATGATGTGAATACAATATGAAATGTGGACTCAACTGCAACCATTACTCAAACTATTCATCACATATGGATGATCTAAGTGGTGAGTTAGAAAATTTTTGACATCAAGGAAAACAAAGATGTGGAAATTAATATTTACTTCATTCTAATTCTCTTTTCTAGGATTTTTCATATACCTTCTCACAACTCCTACTGCATGTAAAATATCTAGCCTTGTACACACTATGGCATACATCAAGCTATCAAATTTTTAAGAGTATGGAACCTTAGACATGTACTCAATCTCCTCTTGTGTCTTCAGGCTCATCTTCTTGGATAATTTAAAATGACTAAGTAAAAGTGTATTAACTATTTTTGCATCTTGCATTTGAAATTGTTTTAACACCTTCTCTATGTAATCATTTTGAGACAATGTTAATGTGTGATTTTTCCTATCTCTAGTTATCCTTAAACCAAGGAATTTTTTTTCTACACCCAAATCCTTCATAGAAAATGACTATTCTATTTTTTGTTTAATGGAATTCATATGCTACTCATTAGACATGGAAACAATCATATCATCAACATATAATAACAAGCTAATATAGTTACCATCATCGACTTGCTTAAAATAAACAAAATGATCAAAATGGCATCTATTATAACCTTGTTCAACCATGAAGCTATCAAATTTAAAATACAATTATTTAGGTTCTTGTTTCAATCCATACAAGATCTTCTTCAACCTAAGTACTAAGCCCTCATTACCTTTGACCTCATATCCTTGTGGCTGCTGCATATAAATCCCTTCCTCCAAATCTTCAAGGAGAAAATTTTTCTTGAGATCTAATTGTTTCAGATACAATTCTTCTGTAGCCACAAGACTTAGAATAGTTTCAATTGAAGTCATTTTAACAATAGGAGATCAAAATCAATACCCTTTTGTGTAAAATTTTTTACCAAAAGTTTAGCCTGTTAGTAATAAATGAGAGGGGGGGGGGGGGGGAATNAAATTTTTTACCAAAAGTTTAGCCTGTTAGTAATAAATGAGAGGGGGGGGGGGGGTGAATCAGTGGCTTCAAAAATTATCATTTAAAATTTAACCACCAATCAATACACCTCAGATTATTAAGTCCCTACAAGATGCATGCCATGAAATACTTATAATAATTGACTGTCTATAGGTTTACCTTATCTATCCTTATTCTCCTTGATAACTAATAAGCAATAAATCTATTTACTGATACTCAGTAAATATGCAGAGTATACCAATCAATTCAAAAATACATATGTGAAATGTAAAACAATAAATTAATAAACCATACACACATAACAAATGGATTTTAACGTGGAAACCCTATTAAGGGAAAAACCACTGGGACTAGTACCCCAAATTTTCACTCTTCTGAAGTGAGCCCTGTTAGGAGCCAACCTTGTTCAAGGTTATAAACACACTGTTAAATGTGACCTTGTTAGAGGATTTTAATATGAGTCTATCACTTGATATCTGGCATGTATATGCTACCAATATTGATCAACCTCTATGGGAACAATAGGTATCTGGCATATCTAGTGCTACCTAGCTGCATCAGCCTCCTTCTTAGACTATGTGTCGGTATCAGGCACTCAATGCTATCTTCATGATAAACTCTTTGGCAATCTATTAGGATATACCTCAATTATAGAAGACGGTTAAGTCCTGCTTTGTTAAGAGACTTGATGCTTCAATGGTTAAACTGAAACACTATGACCTATTTCTAATGCAACTTGAATTACATATTTTTAGATCTATTTAAGTACAATACCTCTCTAATCAATGTATCAATTCATTTCTTTGTACTCCACACTTTCTAGTCTGTGATGCTATGCTTCACTGTTCGTCGGTGTCTGTAGAATTCTTTAGCTCTTCTTCAGCTTGATTGATGAGGACTATATGAAGTTCTTCTTCACCAGTTTTTTCTTCAACATCCTCTTTCTATTCACTTCCCTTCTATGTATGTGATTGCTTTAGAAATGAATTATGCTTGTCTCTTATATAGACATGATATTCCTTAATTCTTGATTCTTGATTCTTGGCGTGAAAAACAATCCAGCCAATCTGATTTACGGCTTTAACTCCTAATTTGTCTTGTAGTTATCTTATTACCAACTGTATAAATCTTCTTTTAAATTAATTACTTAACTCTGGTCAAATAAAACAAATAAAACAACCAGTTAAGTCTATCCTTAAGCTCTGCCAGCTAGATATTTTGTCATTTTCTGAACTCTCTATTCTGTTGGTCAATTCTACAGTTAGTCATCGATGACAACTGCCAGTTCCATCAGTGTAACTCTAGTTAGCTTTGGGATCTCTGTCCATTGGGCATCATTGGATTTTGCTCCATCGAGAAACTTTGTTTTCAGCTCTTCGGGCATCTTGTGATTTTTCTTCATTGGTAAATACTGTCTTTTGTTCATCAGATATTACTATGACTTTTTCTTTGCCTTTTCTGGTGGTGTACACTCCATCGGTGTTGTCTATCACTTAGTGAATACTTGACTTTTACGCATTGCTGAAAGCATAATCTCTGTTCCATTGATTCTCTGAATTCTTTGGCATTATGTACATGACCATACAAATGATATCAAGTTGACATGAATGACAATACAAACCATTAACTGATTTAATGCCTTGCATTATCTTCAACTTACCATTATCAAACATTTAATCAGTTACATGTCATCAATCTCTCCGTTTGGCATTGATGGAAACATACTATATTATCACACTATACTATTTCTAATATAATATGAAATACAATTGTTGAGATTCATCAAATTTCCAAATAGCTTGTTTTTATTACCGATAAAAACGTCTGACCGTCGGTAAGCTCTATATTAGCTTAGATTTGATTCTTGTAGCTTTCTGTGTTTCTTGTACTGATGTGTTGTGTTCTCTTCTTGTGTCAATTTCTCTCTTTTGACTCTACTTCATCTTTGATGTCTTTGTCTCTTGTAAGAAACTCTCCCTTTGTATATGATCCCTTCATACAAATTCTCTCCATATGGATATGATCTCTCCCTGTTTGGAGTAATCTAACAATGAATAATTTCTTGTGGTAATATGGATACATTCTCTCCCTTTGACAACAATGCCAAACAAATATTTTACAAATATCTGACATTCAAGTCAAACAATTATTTTCTTTTATCCATAATATATTCCTTGAATTTCTCTTATCCGTAAGCAATACAACAATATGCTCTAAAGTTCATCTTTTTTCTTGCATCAACATGAATGATATTCTGATAATATATAGGCTGATACAGCCTTCAGTCATTTTACTAACTGGTAGACAAGGGTTTGACCCCTAGTCTCTTTCTCAGGTACTCAAATGTATCCTTGGGCAGTGGCTTAGTGAAGATATCGACCAATTGTTCTTTAGATTGCACATCCACAAGTATCACCTCTTTTTCTTGAACTTGTTCTCTTAAATAATGATACTTGATTGCAATGTGTTTAGTATTTGCATGCATGACTGGATTATTGGAAATTTTTATTGCAGTGGTCTTATCACAATAGATAATCACTGGTTCTGAGATCTTCATATGCATACCTTCCAGAAGTTGTTTGATCCATGCAATATTTGAGCAGTTTGCAGCAGTAGCAACATATTCTGCTTCTGTAGTAGACTAAGAGATACATCCTTGCTTCTTTCTAATCCATGTGACAAGCCTATCACCTATAAAGAATGCTCCTCCAGTTGTGCTCTTCCGGTCATTAATATTTCCAGCCCAATCAGCGTCGGTAAACACTTTTAGTTCAAATTTCCCTTCTCTTCTATACCATAAGCCAAATTCCTTAGTATTCTTCAGATATCATAGAATTCTCTTCACATCAGTCATATGTGATTCCCTGGGGTTAGCAAAAAATCTAGAAACAATTCCTACTGCATGTGCAATATCTGGTCTAGTGTGTACAACATACATGAGTTTTCCTATCATTGATCTGTACAAAGTCTGATTTAACTTTGTTGACATGTATTCATTTGTTAATTTGCATTTAGTAGCCATCAGTGTTCCAACAGGTTTGGAATCTTCCATCTTGAATATTTTTAGGACCTCTTCGATGTATTTGGACTGTATAATGAAAATACCTTCACTTTGTTGAATGATCTATAGACCAAGAAAGAACTTGATCTCTCCAAACATAGACATCTCAAACTCTTTTCTCATCTCATCAAAAAATGAATTTTATAGCATATCATTGCCTCCAAATATGATGTCATCAACAAATATTTCAGCAATCAAAGTGTTAACATCAATATCTTCTTTCAAATAAAGATTACTCTTTTCACTAGTCCTTATGAATTCAATACTTATTAGATAGGAATGAAGTCATTCATACCAGGCTCTAGGAGCTTTTTTTAATTCATACAAGGCTTTATGAAGTCTACATACCATGTTCCTCTTGTTTGGATCTACAAACCCTTCTAGTTGTTTAATGTATACCTCTTCTTCAAGTATTCCATTTAGGAATGTTGACTTGACATCCATTTGATATACTTTGAATACTTTATATGCAGCATAAGCAAGTAGTATTCTTACTCCTTCTAGCATAGCAATGAGTGCAAAGGTTTCTCCATAGTCTATGTAATGCCCCACCAGGGAACCCAGGAGAACTTAACCTAAACATGACACTAAGCTCACAGAATAATTTTTTTTTAAATCTTTACAAACAATATTAATAACAATGCAGAAGCAACTCAATGAAGTACATGACATACATGAAATCCAACTCATACATGATTAACATTCCTCAAGGGTTCCTTGACGTAGAACTACTTAAACAACTAATCTATGAATATAAATATAAGAACTGACATAAAGGTTACATAATCTGAAACCAATAACATACATCTCATTATAAAGATTACATATACAAATGATACCATAAGATATACTGCCTAATCAACATCCACTGCACAAATCACAGGGTATGTAATAATACATAATAATCAATACAATGCATCCTCCAAGGATGATAACCAATATAAACATATGGTATAATACACAACTCAAATAACTGAGCAAGTCTCCAAAAGACTATGAAGATGAAACTACAACAAGGAACATCCAAGCATGAAGAAGAATCCGTCAGAATCTCAATGGTAATAAGAATCACTACCACCTGACCACGTGGAACCAAAGTCCACTCCCACCATGCTGAGGAGATAGTAACAGGCCCATCACACGGGGTATACAACAAGAATACAAAATAGGGTACACATGACCTCATTCTCCAATGCAAAGGAAGATCCTAGAAGCACTCTAATCCAAAACAAGGAACACTAAACAATACCAAAAGTAACTGAAACACGTAGGATAACCTAAGCTGTATATAGGGAAGTGTCATCACATAATTCTAACCTTAAAGGTAACCCTAGTAGTACCTCTTGACCCTGGCCTCCAAGTGACACTATGCGGCTCGGTGATCCTTTCGTGAAGACAAGGATCCCAACTCCCATCCTATCATGCGAAAACACTCAAGGCATGGGTAGAGACTCAGACATCTTATTAATTCATTTTAAACCCCTTTAATGTATCATATATTTTCACTTATTAACTTGCCAATGGGTTTACCTAGTAACCGCTTAGGGTCCTGAACCCCCATTGCAAGCCACTTCCCCACTATACACTTAGTAATCCTACCTAGGCTCAAGATCAACACATAAATATATACATAACCACAAACCCCATCCTACTCATTCAGGAGCACATAGATTCTCAATAATCAAACAATAACCACAGTATCCTCATATAGCCATAAAGCACATCATAAAAAAATTAGGTTGGGTATAGGAGACCAAGACCATGACATCATCATAAATTACAAATTAACATCACAATAGTACTATACAACAAGTATATTCCTGAAACACTGAATTTAAGTCCTAGGGTCATCTAAACCAACGGATACCCGAAAGAATGATAACATAGAAGAATCATTCAATTTATAGAACACACACCCAAAACACATCATAGAACAATAATTCATGTTCAGACTGTATTAAAATCAAGTATAATGTCAATGTAAAAATAAACAAATTTATAATCCCTAATCATGCAAATTCATTTATTCATTAAAAATTACTATCGAGAAATAATTCAATATTCAAAATTGATAAGACATTAACATTCCCTATAGATCTATTTATAAGACAATTTATAAATACATCTAAGAAATAATTGCCAATTCTTAGTTATAATTACAAAATTATAAAATACCTAGGTACCACATTAATCATTAAAAATTAATCGTCCGAATACATCTCTGATGGACTTAATTAGTACATTCGGTTAAAATGTTCAACACTAGACCAATTCTAATGATAACAAAATAAATTTCTCCCCTAGGTCCTAGATTATTCAATAGAATCAATTTTCCCTATATAAAAACACAACTTCCCTTTTATTCAAATGCCTCAATCATCTAATTTTAAATACTAATTTAAAAATTAATAATAACCTAATTAATATTAATATGAACTAATTTAATATTAATACAAACTAACTAAAATATTAATATAAACTAGTTAAATATTAATATAATTTAGTTAAGTATTAATATAAACTATTATCAAATTAACATAAACAAACTAAACATTAATTTTACTAATAAATAAAATCTAACAAAAAAACTAAATACTATACAAATCCGAAATTTAAAACAATTTAAAATAAACAAATTTTTTTATATTAACAAATAATAATAAATTGAAAAAAATGAATCATAAAATACTTTTAAAAATAAAACACATTGAATGGGGGGGGTGTCGTGGCCCCCACCCCCCTTTACTCCCCACGTCCGTAGGGACTGCCGCGTGGGCACTGCGGTCCCCCCGTGGGGTCCCACAGGCCCGCAGGCCCACAGGCCTCCCTCTGCAGCTGCAATACTGCAGTCCGCATGGGAAGTACCCCGCGGTACTACTGCGGTGGTGGCAGTGGGATTTGGTGGCCCCCGCCACCTTAAACGTAAGTTTTAATAAAAAAAAATTTTATAATTTCTTTTTAAATTTAAAAAAAAAAAAATAGAATAACACATTGTAACCCCTTTTTTTTTAAATTAATTTTCTGAAAATGGAAATTAATTTTTGTCTTTTCTAATTTACATTTACTAGTGTAAATTCATTTACTTTGTATATATATATATTTTTTACAGAGAGTATTTTTTTTTTTAAACAACAATTTTCCAAAGAATCATTTACAAAGGGGATATTTATTTTTCTCTCAACTATAGTCCAACTATAGGGCAGTTTAATTTTTTTGTTTTCTAGGAGAACCATAGGGTATTTTCCTATGAAATTTTGACAACACTTGCGTACTAGGGTAATATACATTTTCTTTCAAAAATTAGGGATTTAGGGTTCCATTAGCACATATTTCAACAACAATTCCAAACAAGAAACCCTAATACCCTTTTACTAATAATGCCATAAAATGAAACCCTTTATGCCCACAAGCACAGATCTGACATGCAAGCATGAATAAAAACACGAAATTGATTTAAGAGTATATTTTCCCATTGAAATAAATCAAACCTAAAATAAACAAGCCAGGAATGACCAAGCAAGGATTCATAGCTTTTCGGATCCATAGAAGACAGGGATCCGAAAAACTAGAATTGACATGAACAAGACCCTACCTCAATAACTGTTGAAGAATGCACAATACAAAATCCAAGCAAGGAGAATTCCCAAATTATGCTCCAAAATCAAGCACACACCAAAGCTTCCAAAAATGCTCCCAAAAACCTGTTATG
>MU228066.1:240964-265828 GCA_018584345.1 Thuja plicata | reverse complement strand
CTGAGCTTCACTTAAGGGGGGGTGTTAGAGTATATAGTTATCTTCACTTATTAATTATATCATGTTGATATTAATTATTAAGTTAGTCATACTCTATTTTTCACTTAAGCTTTCTCTTAGGTTAGCTCTTCCCTTTTTAGGGTTTCATTCACCTTTAAGGTTGAATGCTTGTAATTTCTTTTCATTCACTTTTTGGGAAATATAATTTTTCTCTCACTCCACTGAGATTTTCCAAGGCTTCTGTCTCTGTGGTTTCCATTCAACATTAGGTATTTGCATGCAGTTGTTCTTGGTGAGCTGTGAAGTTGGATTTCTCAACTTCTACAAGATCTCCTCCTCTCTGTGGATACTTTTTCCATATGTGACATATATATTTCATGGATATCTATACTCTTAGAGGTAAGGGTCAATACTCTTTGCTAAGGATATAGTGTATTTTGTTGTTATGCTGGATATTTCCTTACTTTGTGAAGTAGGTATCCTCTTTTCTCTTCCTTATCCTTCCTATTGGGTAGTCATGATAAGGAGGGGGGCATATATAAGGTCTCCCTTGTACTATATTTTACATTAATTTACATTTTACAAACATGCTAAATCCTCAGAAGGTAATGCACATAAGCTGCTGAACCCTGAAGAGACACACTTTTATTTTTATTTTTTCATAAACCCTCAGAAGGTAATGCACTTAAGTTGCTAAATCCTTGGAAGGTAATGCACATAAGTTTCTAAATCCTTAAAAGACACGCATTTTATATTTCCATAGTGATACAAGAATGTGGATCTATGGATATTCAAAAGCCACCAGAAGATGCATTACAATTACAAAGCACACTTTATGGGTGAACCTATTGTGCTCTCCCTCATTTGTGATTTATGGTAAGGTGGGAATCTTACTAGGAGATTTAATCACTTTCTCTTTTCTCTCTTTCACTTTCATGCTAGTAGGATTAGATCATGAAGCTATGTTATCTGTAGTGCTGCTCTTCTCTTACTTATGTATTCATGTATGTTTTCTATGAATAATTTCTCTTTACTTTAATATCTTTATGTATGTATGTTGAAATAGAATCCTTGATCTAGGGGCTCATGTCCTTGACTTAATGATGTTCTACCTCGTTGCGATCCACCAGAGTCATTCTTCTAACTTTACCGCAAGCATTTTTGATTTCCATACTTTCACTAAAGTGGGGGCTTAATGTATCATCTTAAAATGGAAGCACTTCCATGGTAAGAAAATTTATCCCTCCTTAGGGGATGTTTTTGACCACCATCATAGTGTCCCCTCATTTCTACATCCTCCCTTACTTCTGTGTGTGTTTAGGACCCTGATTGGGCCTCTCCAGGCACCTTCAATCCCAACTGGCATGTTTTCCAAGGGTCCTGACCCCCTGGGTCAAGGTTAACATCAACCTTGATCTAGGTAAAGGATGACCTCAACCTTGACCTGGGTCCCCCTTCCAAATCTAGAAGCCTGTCAGCTATCAGGGGTAATCAAAAATTCATTTTACCGCTTCCAGGTTGGTTGTTTTGGGTTCCAAAGTAGAAAATCCTAAATTATATTTAAGATAGGTCCTCTTCTAGGGGCATGAGTTTAATTTTAATTTAATTCTCCTATGTATGCCTCTCTATAATATTGTGCCCTAGTTTGAATAAAAGGAAGTTTTCTCCTCTCATTTTCTCTAAGTGATATTATGCAATAATAAGTCGCTCTATGTGAGATCAAGCAAGAAGTCATCAAGAAAAGAGCTCAAGAATCCATTGTTTTACATGTTCTTAAGCTTTAAAAGTGTTCAATTATTCCTCCCAAGCATTCAATTTCTCCATTGAAGATCAAGGATTCAAGCTTTCAAGCCTTTAAAGGGATTTGGTTCAAGCATTCAAGATTCATCATTCAAACCCTAGATCTTGCCATCATGGTGGTGTGATCTTCCTTCAAGATCCTTTGTGCATCCTCAAGACTCTTTCATTCTCCCCTCAAGGTGGATTCCAATCATACAATCATGGAGACTTATGGTTTCTAATTGAGTCCAAGCTTTCATAATTACATACTTGTTTACATTCAAAATACAATTGCATATCTATTGAATATCATAGCTTCGTTGTTAGATTTACTTCTACTACTTGCTAGCATTCTTTATTTAAATTATTGATTTCAAGGTTAATTCCTAAATTGAGGTTGTACTAAGGAAAACCCCTCCCACCCAAAAAACAAACCATTTTTTCTTGCAGATACAAGTTTAGAACAGCAGATCAGGACAGAGATCCAGATACCCTTTTCAACAAACTTCTGGGATCTGAAAGCAGAATTTTAGTCTGAGACATTTTAGGTTGATTGTGACCTAGGGCACAATAAAAAATTATGGAAAATGGTGACATTGACTTGAGGATACAAATCAGAACTATCTTAGAATAGAAAAAGTTTTTTGGGTTTTGTTCGTCTCTATGTTTCTATTCCACATCCGGTCTTAGATTTTCCAGAAAATCAACACGGGCTTCATAAAATAGCATTCTTTGTATCTGCAATATTTCAAGGTTAGTACATTTCTCCTATTCAATTCAATTAAACTATACACATATTCTCTTCTATAAAACAAGAATTAGGGTTTTGTCTCTTTAGTCCATATCCTTAGAAGGTTGATTCATTTATGCATTGATCCTTTCTTTAGGGTTAATAAATTTGGATCTTCCCTTTAAAAGATTTGGGATTAAAAGAACAATCCTACTCTCCTCACACACATAATAATCTAAAAACAAACACATATATATTTCCATTTTCATATATCTACATTTTAGATATTACAAGGAGAAACAATATCTTTCATTGAGGTCAACCAAGGAAGTCCAAGTCTCTCTTGAAATTAATTAGAATTTGGGATGATAGTATAGGTGAAATCTAAGCACTTATTAACAAATTCAGTGGAAAGGGTGATAGAACCACAGGAGGACAAGGAAAAACATTGAAATTCTTAATCATCATATTAGATTTGTATTAGGAGTCCTGATGGAAGTATCTTGTGAAAATATGTTCCTTAGTTATAACGTCCAGCTTGCAAATAGGATCAATAAGCACTCCTCAAGAGAACTTATCGTGACTTTTTGTGAAAATGTAAAGAGGACAATCGGGTTCCTTAATAGTCTCCTCAGGGTAAAATATAATGTAAATCTCAGTTTTAGACTTGGATTTAGGTTTAGATTCTTTAATGAGACTAATAATATTGTTGGTTGCACTACACATAGCATCAATTTGTATGGAACTAGGTTGACTAGAAAAAATAATGTGGGTGGAAGAAGAAGGTAATGAATTAATTTTCTTAAAAATACTAGTAGAATGGGAAGGAAAATGATTGGTATATGTGTATGCAAAAACTACCCGTGTAGAAAAATCTCAAACATGAAAATTTTAATTATAAATCAATGTAATCTAAACATGTCCCTAAATCTTGCAACTATAAAAAAGCTTTCACACAACCTCAAATAGAGATTAAACAAGTGCACCCAAATGACTTGTTTGACTTGATCTTTTATGGAAATGTGGATATGCTCTACCAACACAATAATAGAATCCCAAATGATGTTTGAAAATGGATGAGGATCTTAGGATGCAAGCTAGTCGGTTAATGAAGAGCTCAAGAACAAGTATGAGGAACTTGTCTCAAGCTCAAAAAAAATGCAAATGACATTAATACAAAGAACTATGATGATATGAAAGATTGAAACAATCTAAGATGAATTTTTTTCCATTATCATAACATGTAATATCTATATTCAGACTAAAAAATGCTAAGAACTCAAGAAAACTCTAGAATCAAACAAGCATGATAACAATGCAAATATGTGAGATGAAAATGTAAGAGGCAAGGCTTCAATTTATAGAATTTTGGAGAAAGGATGAGGAATTGGATGAGGTAGAATCTCTGTGGCATCCACTTAAGAGCCACATAAGGGGCACATAAGCTTGGAAGATATGGACATACAAAACTCAAATTGGGATAAGATGGGTATTTAAGGTTGAAGGGACCAAGGTTGCTCACACATGTGTGAGAAACCTTGGAGAAAGGAGTGCGGGACAAGTGTGGAACAATATTTGAGGAATTTTGGTGGCTTACTTGGGAGGAGTTTCTCATACATCTGTGAGTATCCCATTAGGGGCTAATGAGGTTAGGAATCACCTTTTACGTGTGATTAGTGGAGGCATTAGCAATAGAGGTAGGTTTAGAGAGTGAGATGATGGGTGTATGGTAGGATCTAGGCTTATATTAGGATTTAATTTAAATTATATTTAAATTAATCACGGCTTAGAGGAATTTAAAGATATTGTGAGGAATAAATAAATTAAAAATCTATTTAAATAGGATTTATGAAGGGCTCTGTAATAAATTAAATTTAATACATTTATGGGGGATGATATTTAAATTAGATCAAAATACCTTAGGTAATGAACCCAACTTAATTAAATAAATTTAATTAAATGGTAGAGGGTCATAAAAAAAATTTAATTAATTAAAACTAATTATAATGTTGAAAGGATTATTTATTAAAATAAATTTAATTAATAGGAACAATTTTAGACATCTATATTTTGTCCCTCTTTGATGTGGTTTCACAAGTGGCGTCATGTAGAAGAAAACAAAATAAGATGCAAAGAGAAATTAGGTACCTAAGAGTCATGCCGAAGCAACAATGGTAGGCGGTTGTGCCCCCTCGAGAAAATAACGTAAAAGAAATTTTTTGTGGAATTGTCTTGAAAAAAAGGTAGAAGGGAGGAACAAGAATAAGAAGGAAGAGGAAAAAAGGAGGAAATTACCTAGTGTCACGATACTTCAATTGGGGGGTCAGGATAGACTAGTGTAGATCAAAGACATGATGACCAAATCATGATGGGAGAATAGTGAATAAATATGATACCCATATGCAAATTATAAAAATGCTAAATGAAATTGACAAAATGCAACCTAACTATATGATATTTTTGGGATTGTATTGTGTTAATATCGGAGAGCATGCCCTAGTTTGATTTTAAAAAATGAGGTATCCATCACGTTCTAGAAAGTGAGGATGATGTGGTTCCTCTGAATGGATAAGACTCATAACATAAAAGGTAGATTTAGGAACATAGATGTGGGTCAACAATCATGGTGGAACTAGTGCAGTGACACTCACAAGGATGCGTAGTACACCCATGTCTTTTGAGGGACTTGGTGGAAGTATACGAAACCCTACCCCAGTAAGGCATGCATAACCATAATTTGAAAAACCAAAAAAGATAAACTAAAGTACCCAAAAATAGATCATTCCACAAATGAAATGTATTCTAATAGACACCATCCAAGATGAACCAAGATATGAAAGATTAAGCCAATCATGAATAGGTCCAACTAAAAAACAAAGACAAAATCAACAAAAAGGCCTCATGACCAAGAAATCATTCAGTCCAAAGTTATTTCCATCAACAATATTGTGTGCTGTAGGATTGATTAGTCGACACAAGAAGGATACATCCCAATGGGAAAAGATCAATTGAAGTCAAAGTAGGGATTTGCTGGAAAATGTCATGAAATGAAAAAGGAGCTACAAAACTTGATCTAGGAGTTGAGTTGGTTGAAACTCATGTGGTAAAAGTGTATGGGATAAACTCAATGTGATGGAGTGATGGTGGATTATAATGAGGTGATACAAAGTTGACTAGGATGATGTGAAACTGACTGATGGGATGATGCAAACTGATGTTGGATCTTGATTGTGATAATGGGAAAAGCCTTGGAGGTAGTGCAGAGTGAAATGGGATAATGTAGGATTCTCATATGGAGATGGGATGATGGTACCAAGGTGGAAATGTAACCAACTCTATCATACAAAATGAGGATCCATACATACAGTCAGAATGACCAATATGTACAGGCTCATAGAACAATTTATATAGGCTAAAGGGGGTGATATATAAAACTTTGTATGTACAAAGCTCAGGAATTGGTATAGTAGTACAAATCCTGATGTGTACATACAATAATGGAACACCCAGGGAATAAGGTCTTGTGATGGGGAATTGGTGATGGGGAGTTGTGGATGACTTTATGTGAATGAGTGGATGCAGGAGCTTGTGGGTGGTGGGATTTTGATAGATAATGGGACATTCCATCATGTTTGATGCTTGTTTTCAAGTTTTCACCACACATACTCATCCAAGGTGCCTTATTGACAATTTTTCACCATTAGATGTTTATTTCTGTTTATGTTCTTTATCTTTCTTTTTTTTTTTTTGTATTTTTAGGACTTTTTATACTTTTTATGATTTTTTTTCAGATGGGTAGGGTACACTAGATAAATCAGGCATATAATTTCTTCAGATGAATGTTATTTATGGGATCATTTAGGGGATCTCTTTCTGGTGTGGATAAATGATAAGATACTGAGCCAAAATATGCAATGATAATGTAGGGACTCAATCAGGTGGGCTTGAACTTGCCTTGTTTTTCTCTATTTTGTAGCACCTTTTGATTTTCCTTAAGGACCATGTCCCCCACTAGGAAGTGTCATGGTCGGATCTTCTTGTTGTAGCTTTTGTTAATCATTTTCTAATATCCACCCAGATGATCATATTCTTCTTGTCTCTTTTCGTCTAATAAATCCAACTATGTGAGCCGTGCTACACATTAGTCTTTATCGGTGACTAGGTTCTTTAGTGAAATGTGCAGAGATGGAATCTTGACTTCAATTGGTAAGACACATTTAGGACCATATATAAGAGAGTATGGTGTGGTGTTTGTGGGAGTGCAGAAGGATGTGTGATATGTCTAGAGGGAAGGACTGACTTGAAGGTACCAGTCATGATGACCAAAATCATTGTCAACCTTTTTAAGGATTTTCAAACTAGTTTTGTTGGTTTCCTCAGCTTGGTCATTACCTTAGGGAAATATGGACAGGAGTAGTGGTGGTCGATATGGAATTGTTCACATAGATCATCTATGTGTTGGTTCTCAAATGGTGTACTATTATCTATGGATGGTGTAGAGGATGTTAAAGTGGTAGAAGATAAATTTGGAGATCTGGACACTAATAATGAGACTCAACAGAATTGCCTCAATCCGATTTGTAAAATATTTAGAAGCAGCGATAATGTATTTTTTTCCATTAGAGGAGAGGAGAGTTATCTTACCAACAAGGTTGAGGACCCAACATGAAAAGGGCCATGGAGGTGCTATGAGATGTAGATCTTGTGCTAGTGCATGGACCTGATTTGCATACTGTTGACAGGGTAGATATCTCTTTACAAATTAATAGGCATCATGCTCCATGGTAGGCCAATAATACCCTACTTTGAGAACTTTCTTGTCTAGAACCAATCCCCTCATGTGGTCATCGCAAGTTTTGGTGTGAACCTCCCTTAATACTAGTGCGGCCTCATTCAAATCTAGACACTGAGAGAGTATCTTATGGTAACCTTTATGATATAAGGTATTAGCGATGATGGTGTAATGGGATGAGCAATGGATGAGGTTTTGGTGTTGCATTTAGATGATATGGGGGGATAAGATACCATCTTTTAAATAGGCATATATTTCATGGTACCATGGGGACTACAGACCAACCAAGACACACAAAATTTTAGTATTAATGATTTTGTAAGCTAGTGTGTGGAGTTGCTGGACCAAGAACTCATATTTTCCTATGTTTTATAGAAATTCTAGTAGGGATATGATGGTATCCATATCATCTATAGCCTTGTTATGCAGTCTAGGAACTTGAGTGAATTATAGGATTTGGAACTATGGTTCCATCTTGTTGACCATTTCCTTTTATGGTGGGAGCTTGTCATCGTTTTCTAAAATTCATGAAGTACCTATTTTATTACCAAATGAAAATCTCCAAAGACTTGTAATTATGTGATATTCCATTTGATTATTATTTTGAGACCACAAATGAGGGCCTCATACCCTGGGATATTGTTGGTGCATGAAAAGTAGAGTTTGAATTATTTTTTTATGCAATCTCCTTGGAGGGCAACAAAAAAACTCGTGCCCCTAGTCCTTGAGTTATGTAGGAGTTATCAAAGTATAACTTCCATATTGGTTGTTCTTCGACCATGCATAAGTGTTCATCTAGGAATTATGTGACTAGAGGTTAGGCATCTACCAGTGGTGCCTTAGCTAACTAATCAATGATGAATTTTCCTTTTATTGATTTGTGGTCCACATACTGAATATCAAACTTTCATAAGAGATGTACCCATTTAGCTATGTGGCTGGTGAGAGTACCGTGAGAGAGTAAATATTTAAGTGGATTTAATTTTGATATGAGCTTTATAGTGTGACTAATCATATAGTGTCATAGATTTTGGGTGGAAAAGACCACCACAAGGCATGGTTTTTCCATTGGAAAATAATTAATCTCATAGCCCATGAGTGTGCGAATGATGTAGTCGATGGAGCATTATTTTCCATTTTCATCTTGTTGGGCCAAGAGTGCCCCTAGTGTGGTTGCGATAGTAGATATTTACAATAAAAATGGCTTTTCTAGAATTGGTGGCATGAGGATTGGTGGGTTGGTTAGATATTCCTTAATCTTTTTGAAACCTCTTTGGAAATGAGGGTCCCATTTAAAGTTAGCCTCTTTTTGTAGTGAGTGGGTGAATGGCTTCCAATTATCTGCAAGTTGTGAGATGAACCTTGAGATAAACTAGAATTTTCTTTGTAGGTGTTGCAATTGTTTGAGAGTTCTTGGGAGAGGCATTTCCAATATTTCCTTTACCTTCTTGGGGTCTACTTCTATTCCCCATCATCATACAATGAATCCCAAAAACTTTCCTGATGTTACTCTGAATACACATTTCTTTGGATTTAATATTAATTGGTACTTTTGGAGTTGCTTAAATATGCAATATAGGATCCTGAAGTGATTGATCTTTTTTTTATAATTTTCCAGTATATCATCTACAAAATATTCAAGGATCTTATGGATCATGTCATGGAAGATCAAGGTCATATCCCTATGATATGTGGCTATTGCATTCTTGATACCGAAAGGAATTATGGTGTAGCAGAAGATACCCCATGGGGTGGTGAATGTTGTCTTGTGTTGATCTTCTTCTGCAATGCGTATCAGATTATAGTCAAAGAAACCATCCATGAGAGAGAAAATCTCATGTCCAACTATAAGGTCCACTAACATATCAATATTTGGAAATGGGAAATCATATTTTGGACATTCTTTGTTAAAGTCTCTAAAATTTATGCATATTTTGATATCACCGATTAGTTTAGAACATAGGTACCATATTGGAAATCCATTTAGAATAATCATTGGAATGGAATGTGGCTTCCAAGAGTTTCTCTAATTCTTCTTTAACCAATAATTATACCTTGGGATGCATCTTTTTGAGATTTTTTTTACGAGCTTATCTTTTGGATCCACTACTAGGTGGTGAACTACAAGCTTTGAGTCTAGTCGAGGCATATGGACATAAGACAAGAAAAAGTTGATGAAATAATCCTTTAGAATTTCATCGAATGCTAGTTGTTCTTCCTCTATTAATCATTATTTTGTATATGTGATACACGTGCATTCTTTCATTCCTAGATAAATGGGCCTGGTTTCCTCGATCGAGATAGATCACTTTTCTATTTAATAATAATTGATGAGAGGAAGAGGAGTGTCCTCATTCTTTGGCACCTTAGATATTTTTTCACTAGAGGATACGTTCTTTATTTTGACTTTTTTGGGATCAAGAAGTGTCCCAGAGGGGTTTACAAAAGGAGATCCCATTTTATTTTCTTCTTTTTTTGACTAAGGACTTCCCCTTCCTTGAAGTATGCTTGGGGATCCAGGTTGTAAACATGTGTGAAATCATGCCCCTGGTTTCCTTGTTGTTTAGTTGCTCCCATGAATTATAGGAGCACATCCTCAATCTAAAATGCATCAATATGGACAATGCTTGGTTGGTCCCAGTCTATGAGTTCGGGATGGATGAGTTGGAGATCAATGAAGTTGATGGAAGATTGGTGGAGGATTGAGTTACTTAGAAATGCTTCATCATTAAGGATAGTGTTGTAGGATCTCTTGGCTTCCTCTTTAGGGTAGTTTCAAATTCTATGATTTCTCCTTGAATATTAAGAAAGGTATGGTCAGTCACATTAGTGGCCCTAGTTGGGGTTTGATCAAATCCAATCCCTTGATTTATAGGTCATTGGGGAGGCTCAATGGGATCCCTCATACCACTTTCTTTGTAGCCTAATTTTTTGCCTTGATATTTTGATTATTTAGTGGCTAACCTATGAGAATTAGGATGTTTCTCTCTAAATTAATCAAGGAGTCTTTTTTTGGAAGGGGGATCCTCCTGGTATAGCCATCTTTTTATATCTACCTTCATTTTTGCCTCATTCAAATTCCCTATTAATAAGAACACCGTGTTCCCAACTTGTCTTGTTTGGAGCTCCCTTATCTTTTCTTTTCTTTGTCATGATGTAAAGATCATCCTTGGGTATGAGGATTGAGGGGTAATTCCCCCACTACAAAGACATCTGATAGATTTTATTCCCCATAACCGTTGTTATTGATCTTGATGGTAGATAGGGTGGATGCAAGAATGGTTTCAGGATCAACATGAGAGCGAGAGGACCTTGAAATATATTTCCCAATGTAAATATTGGGGTTAATGAGTGGAATGTGGGAATGAAGTCTCCAATGCATGATAGTATGCCACAAGATGAGGGTCATCATGGATGGTGACCTATGTATCTTTGTGGGGAAATTTGAGGCATTGATGGAAGGTAGAATGGACAGCCTCAATGGTATGGATCCATGGGTGCCTAAGGAGGATGTTGAATGGTAGGTCTATTGGAAATGAGTTTAGTAACTTAGAGGGGATGGGTGAATCAGTTACCACAAAAAGAAATCTAATTCCCTTAGATTTCTTTATCATTGTTACTCAGTTAACATAGATATTCTGTTGTTACTTGATTAACAAAGAAAATCTTAAGATATTAACTATGTTTATCCTTTAGTGATTAAGTGAAGAAACATAAAACATAAAAAAAAATAGCACGTACATAGATGACACCAAGATTTAACGTGGAAACCCAATTTTGGAAAACCACCAATTGTAACTAGTTCCTATTTTTCACTCTTCTCAAGTGAGCCCTATTAGGAGCCAACCCTATTAAAGGTTACAAAAACAAATTGTATGGTGTGACCATGTTAGAGGATTTAATCACCCTATAAGGAGTGTCCTTGTTAGAGGTCTTAAAACACTTCAATGTAGAAATGTCACCTTATGAGAGGATTTACAAAAGACTATTAAGTCTACTCTATAAAGAGATTTGGATCACTACTACAATTGTTAGAGAGTAACAATGGATTGACCTGCTTGACGAAGCAACTATCTTTCCTGATACAGATCTCTGCTCTGGATTTAAACTAGATCCTCACTAATAAAATATTATATTGCATCTATGTCTGCATTTTTTGTCCTTAATCAAAATCTCATCTGATTTCACCTTCACTCTTCATATCAAAATCATACTCTTACACTTACTCACATTCAATCAAAACTTGACCTTGTATATATATATGATAAGCCTTGTCAAGTCAGCCTGAATAACCTTCCAAATAAAAAATAAAACTTAAGTCTGTCAGCTACATATAACTAATTAAACATAAAGTGTAAACTGTTGTTTTTTGGCTGACACTAAATATCTAACTCGGTTAACACTGTATCCTTCAATGCTCAACCATTACTGTAATGCCTGAGTGAACTCAGTTAGAACTAAAAATCACTTTGGTCTTCTTCAATGCCCGAGAGAGCTTGGCATACACTGACTGTCCTCAGTTTGGGTATAGACATTTGTGTAACATCGTTATATTTGTGTATACATCAATGACAATACACAACTGAATAATTTTCATCAACAATCTCCCTCTTTGGCATTGATGGCAACACAACATGTCATAATACAAAGAATTATAGAGAAATAGGAATAAGGATAAATATTATTTATTAATGTCCTTAGCTTCATTCTAATTCTCATCCATAAAACTCCCTCTGTCTTCACAATTTCTATTTCTGATAAAATTTCTTCCTTTGTCATCAATAATCTCTTCTTTAATAATCTCTTTTGGCATGACATCAATAATCTCTACCTATTTGACATCCAATGCCAAAGACTCTATCCAATGAATTGTAGCATACTTGATGTACTGATTCATATGCAATAAGCTTTGAAAATCTACATCAAATTGTTAAATTTGTTCTATAGCTCGGTTGATGCATCACTAAACTATGTTTTAGTGAGCTTCAGTTAGGGGATTCACCCCTAGATTTCCTCTAAGATACAAGAATGCATCCTTAGGTAGCGGTTTGGTGAATATGTCTGCAATGTTTTCTTTAGTATTCACATATTCCAACCTTACTTCTTTGTCCTAAACCAATTCTCTCAAGAAATGATACTTTATTGCAATATGCTTAGTATTAGTATGCATCACAGGGTTCTTTCAAATGTTAATAGCACTAGTGTTCTCACAATAGATAATAAGTGGTTCTTTGATTTCCTCCTTCATACCTGACAACAACTATTTGAACCATATGATATTTGAACAATTCACTACTCCAGCAACACACTGTGCCTATGCTATAGATTAAGAAATACAATTCTATTTCTTGCTTGTCTAGGAGACTAACCTCTTTCCAAAAAATAACGCTCCACCACTGATGCTCTTCCTATCATCAACACTTCCTTCCCAATCAACATCAGTAAAATTCTTCAAATAAATTTTTCCTCCTTTCTTATACCATAATCCATAATCTTCAGTACCCTTAAGATATCTCAGAATCCTTCTGATAGCCATCAAATGATTCTCTATAGGATTATCTGAAAACCTTACAACAATACCAACTGCTAATGCAATATTAGGTCTAGTGTGAAAAACATATTGAAGTTTACCAATCATGGATCTGTAGGTAGTCTAATTTACCTCCTTTGAGTCATCATCCCAAGCCAACTTATGTCCAGTAGACATAGGTGTCCCAACTAGTCTGGAATCTTCCATTCCAAATTTCTTCAGTGTCTCTTTGATGTATTTAGACTAGGTAATATAGATACTATCCTTCATCTGATGAACCTGTAAACCAATAAATAATTTGATTTCTCCAAACATAGACATCTCAAATTCCTTACTCATAGCTTTAGAGAATTATTTGCATAAATCATCATATCCATTAAATAGTATATCATCAACAAATATCTCTGCTAATAGTATCTTGTTTTGAGGTCCTTATTTGATGTACAAGCTAATATTGTCATTAGTTCTCTAAAATCCAATACTTATCAAGTAACCATGCGATCTTTCATACCAGGCTCTAGGAGCTTGCTTCAGTCCATACAAGGCTTTGTGTAGTTTTCAAACCATATTCCTTTTTTTAGGATGTACAAAAGCTTCAGGTAGCTCAATATAGACTTCCTCTTCAAGAATTCCATTTAAGAATGCATATTTTACATCCATTTGGTATACTTTGAATCCTTTATGTGCAGCATATGCCAAAAGAGTTATAACTCGTTTAAGTCTTGCAACAGGGGAAATTTTTTTTCCATAATCAATACCCTCTTCTTGAGCATATCCTTTACACACTAATCTTGCTTTATTTTTGGAAACTTAACCTTTTTCATTCATCTTGTTTCTAAAAACCCACTTAGTACTAATCACATTCTTGTCTTTTGGCCTAGATACAAGAGTCCAGGTCTTTTTCTTTTCTATCTTCTCAATCTCTTCACTCATGGCTTCTATCCGACTTTCATCATTCAACACATCTTTAATGGTTCTAGGTTTAATTTCACTAAACAAACATGTACTTTTAAGTTTGTTCCTTGTCATTATACCTTCTGTCTAATATCCAATTATTTGCCTAGGTGCATGATGCCTTCTAACATATTTGGAAAGTATAGGTTCCTTCCTCTTTGGCTCTGGATTGATCCACTAGGTTCACCATGCTCAAATATTTTTTTCTATTCTTCCAACTGATACTTGGGTTCCACTATCTGAGACTCAGGTGCCTCTATCTGAGATTTGGGTGCCTCTATCATTATGTTGTTGATGGTTGGGAACTGACCAACCATCAACAACATAATCTTTTTCTTTCTCCTCCACCCAAGGCAGAGAAATAGCTAGAGCCAGGCGGGGGAAGGAACACTTGGAGAAAGGGCCACCATGAACAACCGGAGAATCAGGAGGGGTAGAAAAAACTAGAGCCGGAGACCAGCCATAGGCACGGTGAGGTGTAGAAGCTGAGAATAACTACCACCCATCATCATTTTTGCTGTTAAAAATTCTTCCCATTTTAAAATCAAGAGTTTTGCACTTATTCATCAAACACCCTTTGTCGCTTGAACCTTAGTTTAAGTTCAAAGTTCAAAATTCAAAACATGTTTTTTCTCAAATAGTAAGCTACTAGAGTCTTTGTATTTGTTTAGTGTAATGTGCACTCCACAGATTGAATCTTGAACCTTGAACCTAAATTTCAAAGTTCAAGGTTTAATATTCAAAAGGCATAGTTCAAATTTAAAGTTCAAGTTCAAAGTTCAACTTCAAGTTTGATTTCAGTGGTTTCAGCTCATGAATTCAGATGTGTAATATGCATTGTTGAACTTGAATCTTGAACTACAAGTTCAAAGTTCAAGGTGAAATATCCAAAATGCATAGTTCAAACTTCAAAGTTATAATTTAGAAATAAAATATTGGGAGGATTTTTCATAAATGTGCTTCTACATGAGAATACAATTATCTGGTGAAAAATAAGAGCATTAAATTTTATCCAAATACTTTTAGCTGTGTGCAAATGGGGCAAAGGTATTTTTTCATGGTGGCCAAATTTCTTTAAAGGGATTGACTGTGTTTCAAAGGCTTCCAAGAAAGTCACATACATTGGCATATGCAGACTGAATGGAAACATCCATGTTTTCTCTACTCTGATTGTGTTTGCAGGTTAATTCATCAGTAAAACAAATTAATTGATAGAGGTACAGATGCAAAGAAAATTTAAGGTATGGCCTCGTAAAACAATCCCCAACCCAGAGCATTCCAATGGATAATGTTGTCTTGTAAAATGAAAATGCATTCAAACATTGGCAGCAATGGGTAGCACTTTGGAGAAATTAATATAGTTACGAGAAGAGTGTAGGCAATGCATGTAAACTGTTTGACATAATGTTGACCTAAGCATGGCAGTTAGTCATCTGTTTAGAGGGGTTTGCTATGAAAATATTTTAAGGAGAAAAAAAAATCAGGATATATCAAATCTTTTGTAAGCTCATAATACATTCTTAGTAGAGGGATTGAAAAAAATATCCATTGGAATGCTCTTATCCATTAGATATCTAATTTTTAGTAAAAATTATTCTTAGTAGACAGAATTTAGAAAAATAGGTTCTCTAAATTAATAACTTCACTGTTGGATCTTTCTAAAAAATTTATATAATTTAGAAAACCTATTTTGCTAAATTCTTAGTAGAGGGATTGAAAAAATTCTATCCAGTTGGAAAGATATGAATAACATAATATAGGTTCATAAAACTAGATACATTTCCATATTTTGTAATGCCAAACAATTTAGTCTCATTGTGGGGCCATAAATTTTTAGTCTACCGTTGGATTTCTCTCATTTTTAGATATGTTTTTAAAAATTCAACTTTCTAAATCTTCACCAAAGAGATTTGAGAAATTTTTTTGGGATGAAAAGTTACAGATGACTGTGTAAAGGTTTATCAAACAGACCAACAACCTCTTATTTTTACTGAAGATATGCTAGAAATGACAACTCCTTTTCAATGGGAACGAAATTTCAGAGGGGAAAATGATGAGTTATTTGCCTATGGTGTATAATGATCTAGGTGGAAACAATCCTATGTGGATTATTTTATATTAACATGATACAAAGTGTTGTTTAAATGAAGTGTGCCCCACATTACAAACATATATGCATGTCAACCTAGATGTTTGATTAAATATCATTTAACAATGCTAGAGATATTAAAGTAATGTTTGGTTTTCATAACGGAATATTATAAGGGGATTTATAAAATGTTTTATTAAAACTTTAGAAAGTATTCATTTTTCAAGAAACAGTTACATAACCAAAAGTTAGTTGAGGAACATTATTTACTGTAAAGATTTAGACATATGCAAGGTTCTTCTTCGGATTTTCTAGGAGTCCTATGGCTACAAGGGGGGAAGGAGAATACATTTTTTCTAGACTGATTGTAAGAGAGAGGAATAGGGAATTTATTTCTATTTTTTGCACTTTGATTGTAATGGCAAGGATAAAGTAATCATACTGTTATTTTGTCATGTGTTTTAAATGAGAAGGAATTTACATGTATCAGATCTTGAGGTCTGAATGTGGGTTTCTTTGATTGAAACTAATCATGTGGTCTTCTCTTTCCTGGTTTAAATATAGTTTTGTATTATCATGTTGAGTGCATGTATGTCTATAAATCATTTAGTTTACATACTTATAGTTTGCAGAATAAGATATCTAATTATTTTCCTTTCCTCTGTAATGTGACTGACTGAATAGGTAGTCTTGTGGTTGTTTATTTTTCTTTCTCTCTGTTTAAAATTAGCAAATCCATGCGACCACATTCATTCCATAGTGATGGGTGAATGTGAGAAAGCCTTTGTGTCCTCAGGTTAAAGACATAATCTATTATTTAATTCATTGTAGGTCTTTCTAAGAGGGAGTTGTATCTCCAAATTCAAAGGAGGGTTATCAATCCAATGATAACTCATCCAATTGTTGCTAGCATTTGTGCCTTCATTCAGGCATCTTGAGTCATTATTTGTATTTCTTTTCAAAGGACAAATTTGTTTACCAACAAATTTTTGGTGACTCTACTAGGGAGTAGAATCAAAGATCAGTGCTTTTTATTCTCCAAATTTTAAAATTATCTCCATGTGCAGGAGATTGATGACTCCATTGATTCATGATGCAAATCCAAAAAGTTACAAAAATGCGGAAAAGACCAAATCCCACTATTCCATAAATTCTTGGATTGGATGAAAAAGTATTGTATGATTTCTGGGACTACTACCAGAGTAGTATTTCAAGGGCTGTTAAAATGAATATAAGCATAAATGATGACCATGTCTCCATGCTTCTGTGGAGGAGTCTTTGGGTGAGGTTTCACAAGTTAAAAGAACTAGAAGAAAGAATGCATCAGCTACAAGCTCACAAGAAAAGAATATTGCAGCTTAGAGAAGAATTGAGGGTTGATGAAAATGAAGCTTCAACTGTTCCAGGATCTTTTCATTCTCAAAATTTTTCAGTCTTGAGTGAAAAAGAAGTTCAGCCAAGAAAACAAGTTAGCAATAATCCTATTATTGAAGAAATACATGTTGAAAAAGATCCAATGCTGCAATATCTTTGGAATACCTTTAGAGAGAGAATTTGTGTAGCAGAAAAGAATTAATTAGATCCTTCTGAATATCATAGGTCTTCCCTACTATTAAAATGTGTGCATGAAAGATACTATCAACTCAAGGACCTTAAGCCAAAAGCATTCATTTTAGCAAAGACACAAAAGTAAGCATCGACAAACAAAGAACCAATGTCTTTCAATTTCATGGTTTTTGGAGAACAAGAGGTTATACCAGTAGTGGAAGAATCCTTAATTCCTTGGGGACTTAATCAATGACAAGAAGTGAAGCTACATCAAGCTGAAAACAAAAAAAGAAGAATCTTTTCCATAGTGTGGGTAGAATACAGAAGAAGAAGCAATACATGCACAAGAAGACATCCTTGCAAGTGCTAATAAAGGAATTAACATTCCATATTTTCAGCTTTTATGTTTATTTGATGAAGAATGTAGTTGCATCTAGAAGGAAGAATCTTTTTCTGCTAAGTTTGATCCTATGACGGTGGAATGGAACATTCATGAACCACTATTTTCAGTTCTATATCAAGAGAATGATCTATCATGTGAAATGCAAAAAGAATGTTTGAATCTTGATGTTTCTTTTCTTCATAAAAATAAAATCATAATTGATATTGCAGCAGATGAAAGGCAAATAGAGAAATTTGATAGTGAAATCAATTGGGGTAGTATAAATTCTTTGTATTTACCTATAAAGTTCAGCCAAGATTTTAAGATCAAGGATAACCCTCTGTTTGAATTTGATGATCCTCAATTCGCTGATAAAGATTGGCCCCTTCTATATGATGGAGATGAGCTAAAAAAATGTGTTATCAAAAGAGACAACAATAGGATCATACACAAACAAAAAAAAGAAGGTAAAACTTTTGCTAATGATTTCTCTATAGAAAATAAAATTTTGGTTCAGTCAGCATTTGAAGGACATGATCTGGCTGAATTTATGGCTGAAAATTTTGTGATTGGTAAAATTGATGACAAGGCTAATATCTCTAATTTTTATGAAGAAAAGGCTAATCTAAATCATAGCACCCAATCAAAACTTATTATAGCAAACAAGTCCCAACTGTTTGAGATAATGGAAGAAAGTGTAGATAATGATTTCCAAAAGGCCAGAGAGGTGTAATTTGAAGAGTGGTTGGTTGAATGCAAGCATAGGTGCATGAAATTTTTTCACTCATCCAACCTGAGATCCAATATCATAATTACCACCACATGCCAGAACTGTATGCTTTCATCATATGGTCATCATCTGCTACTCTGTAAAGGATCTTACTTCTCCTTGCCTGTAAATGGTTTCACATTAGTAGTTTCCTTGTTTTTCCTTGAGGAAGGATTCTCTTGCCTATAAATACTTGTAAATTTTTTTTTTATTTAATGGTTTTTGTGGTGTGTAGTTTAGCTTCGGTTTTCTGTCAATTTTGGCTTTTGTTGTGTGTGTGTATTTTTCCCTACTCCCCTCTATCTATTAGCAAGTAGCTCCCTGTACTTTATGCTATTTTGACTCCATTTCCCAATGGTAGGATTTTTTGGAAAGTGATCAATTTTGTGTAAATGTGATTCACTTTTTGGTTGTCATTTATGACAACACATTTGGGTTTCAGATCGATTCCAGTAAAGATAAGTTTTTATGATTCAGAAATTGACTAAGTGTAGAAGCAGAGATACAAAAGTGTTTTGGATGTCGAAGACATAGATAGATGAATTATGGAAAGAGAGATTAGAGGAAGATAGTATGGGGTATGTATGACTCCCACCTAAGATTGATTTGGTTTTGGTTAAGTCTATGATGAGTTAGAAATAATTGAAGACAGGCAGACTGTAGCAGAACAATGATATAGTGTAGTTTGACAGTAGTGAAGATTGAGGGAGTATGACTTGGACTCTAGACAATCAAAGTTGTATTTTGGTTGTTGATAACATCCACATTGACTATGCAAGAGCGCCGACTATGAATTTGATATTTACTATATTCAATGTATTTTATATTGAAGGCCGACTTTGTAATATTTGTAATATTCATATTGAGAGCCAACTTTGTAAAGTTGTAAGATATATATGTAAGATCTTTTTGATAAAGATAGATGATGGTTGAGTTGGATAGTTGGATGAGTTGTTGAGTCAATAGAAGAGTAGAGAATGGTAGAGATCATTGAAGAACAATAAAGGAACTATCTAAGCACCAGTGTTGCTTATTTTTGTTCATGACTGAGAACACTTTGTAACCTGAATTATATTGTAAGAGTTGTAAGCTTAGTTAGCCCCTAACAAGGTGTTTTGAACCTTTAATAGGGTTGTAATTCCTGTAAAAAGGAAATGTGCTATGCAATATTCAGCTCCTAATAGGGCTAGGTCTCCTTATAGTGGAATTATACTTTAGTACATGCTTGTGGGTATCATCCCCACCTAGGTTTTCCCTTGGCCAGGGTTTCCTCGAAAACAAAATATGGTGTTATAAGTACTGTATCATTTGCTTATATTCTTTTGTTTACTCCAAGTTTATGGTTAATATTTCATTGTTTGAAGAATTTAATTAAGTGCTATAATACTGATTCACCCCATCTCAATATTATCCAATCCTAACAATTGGTGTCAGAGCTTTTGTCCCTTAGAGAGAAATTCTAATAGCTTGAGGGAGATCATAATGGATTTGGATAGTTTGCAAGAAAAATTTGATGCGGCACTTGGATATCTTGACAAATCAAAAGTAGAAAATAGAGAGTTGAGATTGAACATGCGAAGCGATGAGAAATTCATAAAGAAACTCAAAGACCAACTTGAGCTTTCTAGAAATAAAAGACAAGATCTTGTGGTTCAAATAAAAGAAGATTTAGATGAAGACAGTCCAGATCAAGTGAAGCAATTAAAAGAAGAGAAAGAAACTTTAAAACTTGAAAATGAGAGTATGGCTAAAGAAATACAGGTACAGAAGGATGCTAAGAAGAAAGTTGAAGAAGCTTTAAATAGTGAATTAGATCAAATGAAGAATGAGGCTAACAACTACAAAAACAAGTATCTGGAAATGAAAAAATAAAATCAGATTATAAAAGGTTAACTTGTTGAAGCAAAGAAACACATTGAGAAACTTCAAACTAGCAGTGATTTGACTGATGAACATAGAGAAAAATAGAAACCTAAAGGTGATATGACTGGTATTGGCTTCAATGAAGCTGAATGTTCAAAGAATCAAGAAGAGAAATCAAATGAGAAGATTGATGCTGAGAAACCTTCTATTAAAGAACCTAAAGAGAAGATCAAACCATTCAGAGGTGGGTGCTTTGGTTGCAATAGATTTGGACGCATGAAAAGAGACTGCAGAGGTAATGCCCCTTTTAGAACTTTTTCTAGTTATTGTTTTAACTGTAATGGATATAGGCACAAGAAAGCAAAATGTAGAAAACCTAATCAATCAGGATATAGAAAAGACAATGGAAGAGAACCTACAGTGAAACCTACATGCTACAAATGTAATAACATTGGACACATTGCGAAGTACCTGTAAGCTGCAAGTTAATAAGGAAAGAAGACCTCCTATATGTTACAAATGCAATAATCTAGGACATATAGAAAAATTTCGCAGGTATAATGGATCAGGCAAAAGAAGAGTACCACCTCCTATGAATTCACAAAAGAATGGAAATGATATTGGTAAGAGTGTTGCAGACTTGAAGAGTGATGTATGCAATGAAAATACCTGCAGCTGCACAACAAGTCAAAACATGCATATACAAGATATAACAAATATTAAGAGCATGTAAAGAACTTGAAATACAACCTAATCTTCACTACAACCTCCGATGAGCTAAAACAAGTGCACCCAAGACTTGTTTGATTTTCTCTTAGAGATGTTGTGGGTGTGCTCTCCCAACACAATGCAATAAATCCCACTATGATGAATGCAAAATGATGAAGATTTGAGCACAAGTATGTGGAACTTGCCCCAAATCTTTCAAATGATGAATGTAAATGCAAAATCTATACTAAGAATGTAAATACAAGAGATTAACAACTAGATTGTGATGAAAACTAAACTAATGATGAACATGTAATATTTTAAACTAGACTATGAAAATGAACCTAGATTATCATGCAAAAGATGAGATCTAAACTAAGTGCTCAAATGTGCTTAAGTGCTCAAGAATGCAAGAATGCTCAAATTACTCACTAACTAGTTTCTAAAATGAGGAGTGAGGCCTCCTTTTATGGATTTGCTTATGAAAATGGAGGGCTAAGATTAAGTGGTGGAAAATGAGTGGCTGAGATTGAGGGTTAGGTAGGGTTTTGGTGGGAGTAAAGGAGATTAAGAGGCAAAAGAAATGAGTGGCTAGGATTAAGAGGTTAAAGAGAGAGGAGTTGACTTTTGAACTAAAAGCCAAATGAAGAGACAAGTGACAAGTGTCACAAGCTCATAATTTTGGAGTTGATCTATGTGAATGCACATGATTGGCCAGAGAAGGATTAATGAATTTAGAAAATAAACAAAAATATTTATTTAATAAATAGAGGAAAAGCTCAAAATTAAATAAATTAAATTTATTTAATTTAAAAGAGAAAAGGGTAAATGAATTATCTAAATAAATAATAATATTTATTTAAATAATAGAAGAAAAATGCTTAAAATTAAATAAATAAAATTTATTTAATTTTAAAAGGCTAAGTGAATTAATTAAATTAATAATTTAACTAATAAAGGGATTAAGACATTTTTTGATGTCTACATTTTGCCCCTCTTTGATGCGATGTCGAGATTAACATCTCATCAAAGAAGAGAAAAGAGGAAGATGCCCCAATCATGGAAGGGTGAGAAAGGATGATGAGGAGAGATATATGGAAGGATGATGCCCCCTTGAGAGGACATATGGGTTTGGAGAACATGAATGTGCTCTCAAAATGGATCAAGGGAGAGGATGGAGGGAATGAAAAAAAGACCTCACTATGCAAAAATGCAATCTTTCTAAATGCAATACAAATGAATTGTGTAAATGTTGGGGAGCACAACCTGGATTTTGATATGGTACTTGACGGTATGCACCAAGGTATAAGGAACCAAGATGACAAAGTGTCAAGTACGTGATAAAAGAGATAATGATAAAATGATCAAGTACAAAAAAATGTTAACACATATAAGCAACAAGAAAGCATGCACAATCAAACCGAAAGCAACCCAACATGTTACCCTTAGGTAGCTGAAAACCAATTGATGGATGGATTGATTGAGGATGAAAATGTTAATGATAAGAACAATGTACATCTAGAGGATTGGGAAGGATACATCTCATGATGGTGATTGGATTAAATAAAAAATGATCAATCGATTACCAGCTTATTCAGATTAACATGATGATATGATTAAAGATTGATATGCTAGATTGTAGGATTGGATCTCATGGATTAGTATTGCTCATGATTGCAAATTTAAGAGTGTTTTTTTTTATTTTTTATATTTTCAAGATTTTTTCAACTTTTTTGAATTTTTTAATGATTTTTTAATTTTTTAATAACTTTTAAAAATAATTTTTTTTTTAATTTTTAAAGATTTTGACTCTGCCCTCGCACAGCCACCCATCGGTAGCACAGCCGCTCATAGGTAGACGGGCAACTCTACCCCTACAGAGGGGCGGGCACAACCGCCCATCTGTAGACGAGTGACTTTGCCCCTGCATAGGGGGCTGCGCAGCCACTTGTCCGTAGACAGGTGGCTCCGCCCCCTTAGAGGGGCGGTGCAGCTGCCCGTCTGTAGACGGGCGGCTCCACCCCCACGTAGGGGTGGCGCAGCCGCCCCCTTTGGGGCAGTGCAGCCGCCCATCCGTAGACGGGCAGCTCTGCCCCCACATAGGGGCGGCGCAGCCGCCCGTCAGTAGACGGGCAGCTCCGCCCCCTTAGGGGGCGACGTAGCCACCTATTTAGAGTCGAAAGTTTTTTTATTTTATTTTATTTTATTTTTATTTTATTTTGGATTTTATAGATTTTTATGATGATTTCTTTGATTTTTAGGAGATTTAGACATTTTATGATTTTCACAATTTTTAAGAAATATGAGGGTCAATTGAGAAAAAATAAATTTCGAGGCTTCTTTTGAATATGAATTTATTTTTTGGCCTCGCGGGGCATTGCCCCTCGACCCCGCCCTATCTCGCAACAGGGAGCGTGCCAGGGGCGCTGCCCCTTGGACCCCGCAAGGGGCATTGCCCCTTGACCCCATCTTGGGGGCGTTGCCCCCAAACCCCCGTAGAAAAATTTGGGGAGCAACCGTGCTGAAAGAAAAGGGGATAAAAAGACCTCTGTGTCTGATTAGGCTTCATACAACATCATGGATTAGATAGAATAGGATGGGAAGAGAAATAGAGTGAATTGGATGAGATGAAGATTAGATTAGATGATAAAGAGATTTAATAGGCAAGATGATGAACACTAAGGACAAGGGAGAGATAAGGTATATAAAAAGATGGAGAGGTGATGGATGGAATGGATAGGATATGGAAGACCATCAGATGGGGGATATGGAGGGAAGAGATCCAAGAGCTAGGTAGAATGTCACCACACTAAAGGTAAGAAAATGAAGGATGGGCAGGTGGGGGATAAAGGATGTATGAAAGTGCAGGATGATATATAAGGGATGGGGAATAAGCAGAGTGATATCCAAAGATAATGTTGTAAAAGATGCCCCCATACTAGAGGTGGAAGGGTGAAGGATGGGGAGATGGAGGATAAAGGCTATATGAGATGGATAGGTGGATAGTATAGGGGATAATGATATGGAGGATAATAGATAATGTATGGAGGAAATGCATGGGATAACCAAGATCAAAGACATGGAAAGGAGGATGGACTTACATAGGATTATGGATGGTGGATGGAGGAGAAGGATAAGAAAAGGACTATGCACTAGAAGATATGGATAGGATGTCAAGATCAAATATGGATACAATAGATGAACTTACGTAGGATAATGGATAGTGGATGGATAATGAATAAAAGATACAGTAGGTGCATACAAATGGATGGAATGAATATGATAGTCAAGATCAAAGATGGGAAAATGAGGATACATGTACAGAGGAGGAAGGATGTGGGATAGGGTATATGGAAGATATGTTTTGTAGGTAGTATGGATGGAGGTTGCCCCCATGTGTAGAGTGCAAGGGGATAAGGATAAGTGAATGGATATATGAGTGGATTTGGAGGACAATGAATATGTGATGAGGGAGATGGAAGGACTCAAGAATCTAGTTCCATGGATGGCATCCCTTGATATGTCCTTTTTTTTTTTTTTGATATCATCAAGGTGCCTGTTTGTCAGGTTTTCACCAAGATGATGATTTTTTTAGGACATTTTATAATCTTTTTTTTTTTTTTTAAAGAATTATTTATGCTCATAGATGTTGGTAGGATTGGGGGGAAGGGAGATGAAAGGGATAGGAGATATGAAGGGTGGAATAAGGATTTATGCAAA
>MU228066.1:221523-234321 GCA_018584345.1 Thuja plicata | reverse complement strand
TGAATTATCTAAATAAATAATAATATTTATTTAAATAATAGAGGAAAAATGCTTAAAATTAAATAAATAAAATTTATTTAATTTTAAAAGGCTAAGTGAATTAATTAAATTAATAATTTAACTAATAAAGGGATTAAGACATTTTTTGATGTCTAGAAGTGATTTTGAAAGTTGTTTTAAAAAGGCAGAAGATAGAAATAGTGGTAAGATATGGAAGATCAAAGAAAGTAGTGAGACATTAGTTTAGGGAGAGTTAGTAGAGGTTACTGGATCTTCACCTGATGGTAGCAAAACATAATCAACCTAATTGGCTGATCATGGCCTTAGCGGGAGCATTGGATACATACATCAGAATATATCCTACCCCAAAATTTGTGGACTAACCTTGAGCGAGCTTGGATATAAGATTGGCTGATATCAAGAAATATACATCTAAGAGTGCAACATTAGCCAACACATACATTTTGTTCCTAAGATCTAACAGCTGACTAAATAGTTTTTAGTAAAAGTGAAATTCATAACTTAAACTTGTATAAAGCACCACTTGATGACCTATCTCTTTATCTTTTTACAAAGAGCGAGCTAAGGAGATTATGGAGCAGAGAGATTTAAACTATTCTACATTGTCTGTGCATGATCAATTGAAGGCTAAACTTAGAATTTAGTAGAAGAAAGGTATTTACATCACCTAGCCATGGATGCACCTATTATTTTTGATGTTACAACTCAACCTAGGTATAAGTTTAAGAAACATCCATTCAAATCATGTGAAGAGGATCTAGGGGGAGTATTTTCCCAAACCCCGTATGGTGTGTTACACGTAGAAGATATTAGGGCTTACATACATTGTAAGTATGACATATTGGGAATTGATGATATTTCAACTGAAATGGAGGATGTAACTGATAATGGAATCATGAAAGAGGAATACAAACACATTGGTCAGCTAAGCATAATGAAAATTTTGGAATTATGCTAATTCAATGAAGATGAATGGTTCAAAATACTATTAAGTAGGGTTCATGATCAGTTTATCTGGATAGGTGATCAACCTGTGAAGATTTGTAGTGATCTAATCCATGAAATCACTGGACTAGACAACTCCAGAGTCATCCTTATTGTAGAGAACCATGCGAAGAAATAATTTGAAACCCTAACTCATTCCAAATGGGGCAGATGGGAAATGACAATACATGACATCTTTCAACAAGATGTAAGATTGATTGCGATGATACTTGGGTACAAATTCTACTATAGTAGCAGACCTAACTCAGTATCTACTAGGGTAATCATGATGGCATGGAGAATGGTGAAGGAAAATTTAAAGTATAACCTATGCAAATTTCTAGCACATCAATTCCTTGAGAATGTGAAGTTAGTGAAGAAGGAAAAAATGAAGACCTTCAATTTTGGTTCATTGTTGATGCATATTTTTATTCATATTGAGCACCAATTTCATGGCTTACATCCTAGTGGTTAGAAATCTGGAGTACCTACTAGCATATTGATTTCACAGAGCTACAAGAGACAGAATGCTACTTGGGTTGATGGTGAACTATTTGATATGATCAAGATCCTACAGAGACAAATGAAAACCAGATACAAGATACATGAAGACATTGTTGAGAAATACAAAGATACAATCTGTTTCATGGTTGAAATTGATTGCGTGTGCTTTGAAGAAGTCATACCCAGAAAGAAATGGTGTTATACCATGGGTTATGAAGTAAGTTCTAAAGTACTAACCATGCAAGTAGAACATGTCCTTGCATCATAAATTGATACAATAGAGGAAATATGGGGAACATATGAAGAAAATTCAGCAAAGGTGAGAGAAGAAAAAACTAAAGGTTTGAGGAAGAGAAAGATGAGAATCTTGTACATGAATGCAGAGTAACAGATGGGTTGATAGAAGAGGAACTAAAACAAGTCAAAAAGAAGATGACAGAAAGATCTCTTAGACTAGCAAGTGGAAGTATTGCATCACCTCCTACTCCCGAGGTAGTTATAAACAACACAAACTGAAAACATCACTTCTAGAGTTACAAGATCAAGCATGTATACATCACCTAAAGGGAAAGCACAACAGGAGAAGATAAGAAAACAGAGAAGCAATTGTGGAAGCCTAACATGAAGATGATAGAAAAGAGAGCAATAGAACAAGGTAAATTGGTCACAATTGATAAATACTATGACGGGTATCAAGAAGAATACAAGATTAAGATTGAGGATGTTGTGATTGAACACTTACTTTCAAGAAAACACTTTTAGAAATTGAAGGAAGTATACCTATAGACTTATATGGGAGATTGGAGATAAGAAAACATGTTGCACAAATTGAAGATGATACAATCAAAAACCAATAAATTGATAAAATGTTCCCTCTGATATTAGTACAAGAAAGGGACAAAATATACAAGGAGTTAAAACCTCTATTAAGGACCAAGGTGAGATTATTGAAAATCATGGTGAGGAAATATGATGAAGTCACTGAGGAAACACAAAAGGCACTAGAGAAGATATTGATGAATACTACTTCTATTAATCCCCCACCTCCGAAGACCACTTTGCCCACACAATTGGGAATGGGTGAAAACTCAAAAGTAACAGAGACAACTTTTGAGAAGAGTGGAGTAGATCCACCACCAGATTTCTATGTTTCTAGTGTAGCAATAACCCTTTACACCTCTCAAGATGAAAATGACCCTTTTGCAGAGAATATGGATACTTATGTGGTAGATGAGGCTGAACACAAAGAGGAAGAAGAACAAAATAAGGAAGAGGAACATAAGAAGGAAGAAGAACTAATGATAGATCAGCAAGAGGATGAAAAGAAAGAGGTAAATGCATCATCCATTTCATTGTTGGCAAGAAGTGATGTAAATTTTGACAACATGGATGAAGTTGAATTAGTAAAATTGGCATTTACTACTTTGAACTAAGCCAAGAAAAGATTAGAACAGAAAGTAGACAAGAAGGAAAAAGTAATTACAAGAGAAATTTATACTGTAAACAAATTGCTTCTAGTACCCATTATTTTCCCTACCAAAGATGACATTGAAAATATGATAATTACACTTGATGAATTCATTGGGCACTATGAGAATTTATTGAAGATTATAGAGGAGAAGGTAGAAAAGACATACTCAGAGAAGAAATTAACAGTAGTTTGAAAATCTATCACATGGGACTTAGGCATTGTGAAAACTTGCTTGAAAAATGCAAGGAGCTACATTGGACATGGGAGAAAATTGTTTAGCTATTGTATGAATCCAATAAGGAAAGTTTATAATGTAGAAGATATTATTGCCAAAGATAGGGAAAATCTAATCAGTATGATAGACGGTTGTGAAACATCCTCACAATACACAATAGAGTTAGACAAAGAAGTCACAAGGATTTTGGCTAAAATTAGTGTATTAGATAATGAGAAAGGGAGAGTATTGACAAGATTCATTTTGTTGAAGAGATTTATCACTCCTAAGTTATCAATAATTGAGGTTCATTTCTCAGACTTGGACAAAGTAACAGATTCACTGGATAAATCTACACCCACAAACTTGAAATAAGATGAGACTACATCCTTTACACTGACTAGCTTAATTCACATTAGCCAAATATTGTTCAAAACAAGGAATGTAGAAGTGAAGATCTTGGAAGACTCTTTTTAGGATATTATGAAATTGGTGAGCAAGCACTAAAACCTTTTGTTTTATATGCACCTTTGTCATTATTGTCAAAGGAGGAGAAGAGAAGGAAAAAAAATATAGATATAATAAAAAAATTATGTAGGAGAAGGAAAGAAAATTGAAAAGAAAAGGAAAGGAGGATATAAAGGAGACAATTTTGTTTTGTTGGAACACTTATTCATTTTTTTCTTAAGTGTTTCCATCAATGCCAAAGGGAGAGATTGTTGGCAAGTGATCAATTTTGTGTAAATGTGATTCACTTTTTGGTTGTCATTTATAGAAACACATCTGGGTTTCAGATCGATTCCAGTAAAGATAAGTTTTGATGATTTAGAAATCGACTAAGTGTAGAAGCAGAGATATCGAAGTGTTTTGGATGTCAAAGATAGAGAACAATGAATTAGGGAAAGAGAGCTTAGAGGAGGAAAAAATGGGTATGTATGACCCTCACCGAAGATCTATT
The DNA here is from genome assembly GCA_018584345.1 of Thuja plicata. NCBI lineage: Eukaryota > Viridiplantae > Streptophyta > Pinopsida > Cupressales > Cupressaceae > Thuja > Thuja plicata. Next base: position 230,169 of record MU228066.1, on the reverse strand, counting down.
TGGTTTTGGTCAAGTCTACGGTGAGTTAGGAAGAATTGAAAACGGACAGACTGCAGCAGAATAGATATACAGTGTAGTTTGACAGTTGCAAAGATTGAGGGAGTATGACTTGGACTCTAGACAATAAAATTTGTATTTTGGTTGTTGATAACCTCCATATTGACTATGCAAGAGTTCCAACTGTGCATTTGATATTTACTATATTAAATGTATTTTGTATTGAAGGCTGACTTTGTAATATTTCTAATATTCATATTGAGAGCCAACTTTGTAAAGTTGTGAGATATATATGTAAGATCTTTTTGATAAACATAGATAATAGTTGAGTTGGATAGTTGGATGAGTTGTTGAGAGAATAGTATAGAAGAGAATGACAGAGATAATTGAATAACAATAAAGGAACTATCTAAGCACTAGTGTTTCTTGTTTTTTTTCACGACTGAGAACACTTTGTAACTTGAATTATATTGTAAGAGTTGTTATCTCAGTTGGACCCTAATATGGTGTTGTGAACCTTTAACATGGTTTTAATTCCTTTAACAAGGAAATGTGCTATGTAATATTCATCTTGTAATAGGGCTAGGTATCCTTACAGGTACATTATACTTTAGTACATTCTTGTGGGTACCATCCCCACTAGGGTTTTACCTTGGCAAGGGTTTCCTCAAAAAAAAAATATGGTGTTATGAGTACTATATCATTTTCTTTTTTTTTTTCTTTACTGCAAGTTTATGGTTAATATTTAATTGGTTGAAGAATTTAATTAAGTGCTATAATACTGATTCACCCCCCTTAGTATTATCCAATCCTAAGAGGCTTGGCCTTTCTTAACTACAGACATTTGATTCTTTATGTTCCCAGTAATCAATACCCCCAGTTGGAGCTACCTATTGCTAGTAAAAATTCTTCCCATTTTAAAATCAAGAGTTTTGCACTTATTCGTCAAATACCCTTTGTCACTTGAACCTTAGTTTAAGTTCAAAGTTCAAAGTTCAAAATGTGTTTGGTCTCAAATAGTAAGTTGCTAGAGTCTTTGTATTTGTTCAGTGTAATGTGCACTCCGTGGATTGAATCTTGAATCTTGAACCTAAAGTTCAAATTTCAAGGTTCAATATTCAAAAGGCATAGTTCAAGTTCAAAGTTTAACTTCAAACCTCAACTTGAAAGTTCAACTTCAAGTTTTATTTCAGTGGTTTGAGCTCATGAATTCAGATGTGTAATATGCATTGTCGAACTTGAACCTTGAACCACAAGTTCAAAGTTCAAGGTTTAATATACAAAATGCACAGTTCAATGTTCAAAGTTATAATTCAAAAATAAAATATTGGGAGGATTTTTCATAAATGTGCTTCTACATGAGAATACGGTTATCTGGTGACAAATAAGAGCATTGATTTTTATCCAAACACTTTCAGCTATGTACAATTGGGGAAAAGGTATTTTTTCATGGTGGCCAAATTTCTTTAAAGGGATTGATTATGTTTCAAAGGATTCCAAGATAGTCACATACATTGGCATATGCAGACCGAATGGAAACATCCATATTTTCTCTATTCTATTTGTGTTTGTAGGTTAATTCATCCGTAAAAAAAATGAATTGACAAAGGCACCAATGCAAAGAAAATTTAAGGTATGGCCTTCTAAAAAAATCCCCAACCCAGAGCATTCCAATGAATAATGTTGTCTTGTAAAATGAAAATGCATTCAAATAATAGCAGCAATGGGTAGCAGTTTGGAGAAATTAATATAGTTATGAGAAGAGTGCAGGCAATGCGTGTAAACTGTTTGAGATAATGTTGACCTAAGCATGGTAGTTAGTCATCTATTTGGAGGGGTTTTATGTGCAAATATCTTAAAGAGAAAAAAAAATTAGGATATATATCAAATCCTTTGCAACTCATAATACATTATCGAGGCACTCATGCAGGATAACAAAGGATAACCTTTTAAAATGATCTCTTCAGCAACTGGTAATCACAGATTCACAGATGAAAGAAAAACAGTCCTATTATGGGGGGGATAACTTTTAACTTCACCATTGAATATTTCTCATTTTTTTTTATGATTTAGAAAACCTAATTTTATAAATCCTCACTGGAGCTATTGAAAAATTTCTATCTGGAAGGAAAGATATGAATAACATAATATAGGTTCATAAAACTAGATACATTTCTAGATTTTCTGATGATAGACAATTTAGGCTCAGTGTGGGGGCCATAACATTTCAGTATATTGTTGGATTTCTCTCATTTTCAGATATGTTTTTCAAAATCCAACTTTCTAAATGTTCACCGAAACGATGTGATAAATTTGTTTGGGATGAAAAGTTATAGATGACTGTGTAAAGGTCTATCAAATAGACCAGCAACCTCTTATTTTGATTGAAGATATGCTGGAAATGACAACTCCTTTTCAATGGGAATGAAATTTTGGAAGGGAAAATGATGAGTTATTTGCCAATGGTGTATAAGTATCTAGGTGGAAACAATCCTATGTGGATTATTTTATTTTGACATGATACAAAGTGTTGTTTAAATGAAGTGTACCCCACATGTCAAACACATATGCATGCCAATTCATATGTTTAATTAAATACCATTTAACAATGATGGAGATATTAAATTAATGTTTGGTTTTCATAACCAAATATTAGAAGGGGATTATAAAAAAAATTTATTAAAACTTCAGAAAGTATTCAGTTTTCAAGAAATGGTTATAGAAACCGAAAGGCGGTTGAGGAACATTATTTATTGTAAATCTTTAGACATATGCAGGATTGTTCTTTAGATTTTCTGGGAGTCTTGTGAATACAAGGGGGTAAGGAGAATAAATTTTTCTAGATTGATTGTAACAGAGAGGAATAGGGAACTTATTTCTATTTTCTGCACTTTGATTATAATGGCAGGGATAAAGTAATCATACATTTATTTTATCATATATTTGAAATGAGAAGAAATTTACATGTATTAGATCTTGAGGTTTGAATGTGGGTTTCTTGGATTGAAACTGATCATATGGTCTTTTATTTTCTCTTTTAAATATATTTCTATATTATCATGTTGAGTGCATGTATGTCTGTAAATCATTTGGTTTACATACTTATAGTTTGCAAAATAAGATATCTTATTCTTTTCATTTCCTCTGTAATTTGAATGACTGAAAAGGCAGTCTTGTGGTTTTTTATTTCTCTTTCTCTCTATTTAAAATTAGGAAATCCATGCAACCAAATTCATACCATAGTGATGGGTGAATGTCAGAAAGCCTTTGTGTGTTTAGGTTAAAGACATAATTTGTTATTTAATTCATTGTAGATCTTTCTAAGAGGAAGTTGTACCTCTCAATTCAGAGGAGGGTTATCAATCCAATGATAACTCATTCAACTATTGGTAGCATTTGTGGCTTCATTCGGGCATCTTGAGTCATTATTTCTATTTCTTTTCAAAGGAAAAATATGTTTACCAACAATCGCCACCCCTAGGAGAGTGGTGGCGGGGAGCCTGTGACTGTAGAGTGTGAGAGTGGCAAGCCGAAGAGCTGCAAAAATGGAAGTGACCCCTGGGTGGAGTAAAATCTAGAGAAACTAAATCAAAAGGTATGTGGGAAACTGTGCAAGGAGCATTGCCCCAATGATTGAGAAGCTCCAAAAGGTGGGCCACCTCTAGAGCCACTTTATTGGCTTGCACTTGAATCTACATCATCATATTGTTACACATACAAGATTTATTATACAAAGAAATATTTATATCAAGAAAGTTGTGAGTGAAAAGAACAACATTCCTATCTTTTCATAAAGTAAAAAGAAATCTCCATCCTGAAAGTATGCCAAATCTGGGTAAACTTGGAAGGAAGTCTCAGAGAGTCTCTTAGGACAATCATATGCCAAGAGAAGGGCTCGGGCAAGAATGGTTAAAAAAATCATGAATCCACTGTCAATACAGTTGAGCTCTCCTACAGAACCAAAAACTGTGCAAAAATGACTCAGGATTCCCATAAAAGGGACACCGAGGGTCAGGAATACCTAGGTGTTTGAGCTGTAGGCCCAATGGAAGACCTTGGAAGAGAAAACATCATGAAAAGAGAGCCAAATTGGGCTTAGTAATAGTAGACCAAATGATTTGGAAACAAGAATTCCAGTGATGAGTAGAAGAGTTTAAATGCCATCTTTGGTTGATAATGTTGACCATGGGCAGATGCAGAGACAACCATCTATAAACCATCTTCAGCTTGTAGTTGTTGAAGGGAGTGGCAAGGTACCATTTCCAGTCTTTCCACAGGGTCGAACAGAATGAATACCTAGCTTATGAAGTAAATGACCTGGAATGGCAGAAACCAATAGATCAAAAGTCTGACAATCTGGATGAGCCAGACAAAACTGGGCCTGCATATCTTCCCAAGAGAAGAGGCTCATAATGGCCCTAGAAAAGAGGTCCTTAGGTGTTCTAATGCCATGTTTGAAAAAATGCAGAGCACTGGCACCTTGAGTCTTAGCTAGATGAATATCCTGAATGGAGAATAACAGAGACCACCAAAGGTTCTATTGATTTAAAAAAATCCCACTATGAAAGCCATCCCCATCCCAATGAAGCCAAGGTTTGATAGCTTCCCAGGCCTTCCATATGCTCTTAATAACAAAGGTACCTTGAATATGCATAGGTTCCTGCATAATGAGAAGAGGTTGAAGATTGATCCCTTTCCAGGATGACCTGTGAATAGGATAGCCTGAAGAAATACAGTTCCTCACAAGAATTTTCTAGGCTTCATCACCCATGAGACCATGGATAATCCATTTAGCACATAGAGAGAGCCCTTGTTTCTAAGTGGAGAGAAGTCCAAGGCCACCAGACTCTCTGGGAAGACAACAAAAATCTCAAGCAAATTTGTGGAACCCATGGCCATTGGCTCCTAAAGCCTAGAGGAAATCTCTGAGAACGCACTCAAGCTTGAGGTAAGAGGCTTTAGAAGGCGCCCAACATGAAGAATAATAAACATGAGTAGAAGCCAAAACCATAGAAAAAATCTAAAATTCCCTTGGAAGAGAGAGAGAGGTTTAGAAATATAGTATTGCATCTTCTTTTAAATTTTGGCAACCATAGAATTCCATAAATCCATAGAAGAGTCTTGAAAAGCAAAGGGAATGCCCAGGAAGTGGAAAAATTCCCCATGTTGAACCAACTTCCAATCAAATTTAGCCAGCCAAGGAGGTGCTAGAAGATAATATTGTCTGTAGTAGAGGGTCTTATGCCATTGAATACAAAACCCAAAGGCCTGATAAAAGGTATCCAAGCATTGCAAGGTGTTAGAGACATTTGCCTCATCCTCGAGAAAGGTGAGGAAGGAATCATCAACAAAATGACCATTGATAAGCTGGGAAGAATAATTTGGAAGAGAGATTCCTCACACTAACCAAGATGAAACAAAATTGGCAAGCAGGTAACCAAAGCCTTTAGTAGCAAGCACATACAGTGTAGGAGCCAGTGGCTAACCCTAGTGAATGGACCTAAAAATACCAAAGGTGTCAGATAGGGAGCCATTAATAGAGATGCAAGAAGAGGCATCACCAAAAGGAATTTTGACAGACTACAAAAAATTGGGACCAAAGCCAATAGCTTGCAGCATAATAAGAATGAAAGGCCATTCAATGTGATCATAAGCTTTGACAAAATAGATTTTGAGAAACAATGTGCTTTTCTTGGATTGATGAGCCCATTCCATTCCCTCCCAGACAACGATAATGTTGTCAAGGATATATCTTGATTTAATGAAACCAATTTTCTCTAGACAGACAATCAGAGGGAGGAGATGTCTAATTTTAAGAGCTACAGCCTTAGCAATGATCTTGTACGAAAGAGTTATCAAGGTGATGGGCCTCTAATTATAGATATCTTTGGGATCACCAACTTTAGGTATGAATTTATTATTTCCTTTATTAATAATAGCACCCATACTTTTATTATGATAGGCTTTGAGAAACACTCTATGCAGGTCAGAACCTATGTCATACCATAAATACTTGTAGAATTCACTAGGGAAGCCATCACACCCAGGGGACTTGTCATCAACCATAGAAAAGACAACCTCTTTAAGGTCACTGATGGTGAGAAGTTTCTCACAGAAGGCATGCTACTTGACTTCCAGGCAGTTTGGAGTAACAGTAATACACGCCCAGAGAGCCTCTTCCTAAGAAACCAATTTTCCTTGTGAAGCAAACACTTTCTCATAATGTTGAACAATATCTTGAAGAATATCAGGAAGTTCTAAGAGAGTTTCATGACCATGCTTATTTTTTTAACCCAAAGTTGGTATGTCAAGCTTTGAGAGCATGAAAAAAATATTTAGAAGCTTTATCACCCACCTCTAGCCACTGGAGGCGAGCTTTGATTTGAGCTCCCCAAGTAGCATAGTTTTCAGTAATTTCCTTCTCATGGTGGAGATGCGCTATATTAAGCTGAAGCTCAAAATCAAAGGGATTCAAAGAAAGAGCATCATAAGCACTTTGAAGAGATTTTGTGTTAGCTTCATATGAACCTTTCTTATACAGAGCTAAGTGGAAACCGTAGATGCAAAGAAATCTGGCACTATGAGTGATGGCATCATTCTACCAAGGGAACCACCTAGAGTGGCTGTGGGGCTAAGCCTCTAAATTCTAGACTCGCAGAATGTGAGAAATAGTGGAAGCATGATTCAGCATGGACATGTTGAGAAACAATTGAGTTATAAAAGTCTGTCGAGCAGAAGATTGCCACGTAAATGAAAAAAATATGGGGTACTGATCTGACAAGGTCACATCTAGCAAGGGAATGACAGGTAACTCCTGATCCTGAGAAAAGGAGAAAAAAGATTGAGCAGTTATCATAGCACAATTAAGTATCTTAAATATGCAGTTAGAACTAGCTCTAAAATGAGACCAAGTGTGCCAGACCCCACTCTATTGACAACGGTTAGCATTAGGATAAAAAATGCCTAATTTATTGCACATATAGTACCATGTTTCCCTCTCTCAAGATGTCAATCAAAAAAGGAAAAATCCCTTCCTTGTTAGAGGCCAGCTCAACCATATTAAAATCCCCACACATCACCCTGTATGTGTTGAAATACTACCTATTGGGAACACACTCAGAAATGAAAACGTTAGAGATATAAATCATTTAACTACACTAACATGTCTAAAAGCATACTACAAGAAAACAAAGGACTCCATCACAACCTCCGATGAGATCAACAAGGGCACCCAATGCCTTGTTGATTTTCTCTTAGAGATGTATGTGGGTGTGCTCTCCCAACACAATATCTAATTCCACTTGAAATGCATTAAAAAAAATCTAATAACTCAAGAACAAGTATAAGGAACTTGTCTCAAGCTTTCACTATTGATGAAAATACAAGAATTAGGTTAAGATGATATGGAATATTCAAAGAAACTAAGATATTAGATTCATTCCATTAAACCTAAGATGTAATGTCTAGATTTTTAAAATGAATTAAGGAAGCATGAAGCATAAACATGAACTAAGAATTTCTAGAGCTAAACTAGCACGATAACAATGCGTAAAAAAGAGATGATTTGCTCTTTACAATGGCCTCTATTTATAGATTTTTTGGAGGAGAGAGAGGGCTTGGATGAGGTGGATCTCATGTCACATCCACATAGGTGCTAGATGAGAGACACATAAGCCATGCAAGAGGCCAAATTTGCTCACACATGTGTGAACAACTTTTGATGTGATGGGTCAAGGATTACTTAAAGTACACATGTGAAGGATCTTGTAAGATGTGTAATAATTTTGGTCCATTGAAATACTTTTAGAAAATGTAAGAGGGTGTAATCATAGGTGTAAGAAATCTTGTTGGCACCAAATAAGGATTATTTGGAAAAGTGAATTTTTGAAAATTTTCTCACACATGTGTGAGCAAATTATTAGGACTAATTTGTGTAGGAATCAAGAAATTAGCTTAATTAACCTTAGTTAATTAATAAATAGGTTTATTTGGTGAGAGTGATGTGAGGTCGGGTAGGATCTAGGTTCAAATTAGTTTAATCCAAATTAGATTTAGATTAATTGTGGTTTAGTAGAATTAAGTCATGTGGAGGAATAAATAAATTAGAAATTTATTTAAAAGGGATTAATGAGGGGTAATGTATATAAATAAGATTTAATACATTAAAGGGGATGGTATTTAAATTAAATTTAAATACTAAGGAAAGTGAATCATATTTAATTAAATAAATTTAATTAAATAAATAGAAGAATATAAAAAATATAATTAATTTAAAATTAACTATAATGTTATGGGAATATTAATTAAATTAATATAAGGACAATTTTGGAAGTCTACATTTTGCCCCTCTTTGATGCGATGTCGGAGATGGTGTCGCGTCAAAGAAAAATAAAAATAAGATGCCCTAGAGAGAAAATTAATTATGGTGAGAGATGAGATGATGCCCCCTCGAGAAAATAACAGAAAAATAAATTTTGTAGAAATCTCTCTAAAAAAGGCATAAGAGAGGAAGAAGGGAGAAAAGGGGGAAATTAGGTGGTGTCATGAGACATGTCCTTGGGGGGGGGGGTAAACCTAGGCTAGATGGGGAACATGATGCCCCAATTAGGATGGGGGACTAAACATATACCTTGCCAAGAGAAAAATGCA
>MU228066.1:201950-221473 GCA_018584345.1 Thuja plicata | reverse complement strand
GGGGGGGGGGGGTAAACCTAGGCTAGATGGGGAACATGATGCCCCAATTAGGATGGGGGACTAAACATATACCTTGCCAAGAGAAAAATGCAAAGTGCAATATGACCTATCTAAAATGCAATCCTAACTACGTGATGACAGTGGGATTTATATCATGTTAATGTTGGAGAGCACACCCTAGTTTGATCTTTCAAAAGGAGGTATGCACCATGTGCTAGAAAAAACAAGTGACATGGTTCCTTTGCATGGACTAGACTCTTAGACAAATAGGTTTCTAGGAACAAAAATGCAAGATATCAGGTATGATGAAACCTATGAAATGTCTCTCATGAGGAGACACATTACATGCAGATCTTTTTTATGGATTTGGGATGCATGAATCCTATCCCCAGTGAGACATACATAGTCATAACTAAACATCAAACATAAATTCACTAACAATATATGACAAGTAGATCGTACCACAAACAACACGTATCTCAATAGGTACTCACCATAACGAACCAAGATATGAAAGATCAAGGCTATCATGAGGACACATTAAAACACAATATAAAATAAACAAAAAGGCATCCTGACCAAGCATTCATTCAGTCCAAAAGTTCCTTCCATGAACAAATTTGATGTGAGGATTGATTGAAGAGCCGACTTTGGAAGGATGCATCCTCATGCACAAAAGATTAATTAATTGAAATGGGAATTCACTGGTAATTGCTTGTGAATAGAATGAAACTAGGAAAGTCAATCTGTTTGTTAATTTGGTGAAAAACTATTGTGATCACTGTGACTGGAATAAAGCTCAGTGTTGATGGGGTAAGCTCAGTCGTGTAGGAATGGGATTTTATAAGAAGAGGAATTAGATGGAATGGGATTGGAAGATAAGAGGAATTAGATAGAAGAGGAAGGTATTAGATTAGAAGAGGAATGAATGGGATAGAATTGAATTGGAAGAAGAAAAATGAATTGGACTATAAGATAAATAGAATGGAAGAGGTATGGATTAGATTAGAAGATAGAATGGGAGAGGAATGGATTGGATTAGAAAATAGATAGAATGGAAGAGGAATGGATTGGTTTAGAAGATATATAGAATGGATAAGGAAGATACGATTTTAATAGATGAATATGAATTTGATAGAATGGGATTCAAACCAATGACAAGGGAGAATCAAGGAATGGTGGAGATGGAGAGATGGATTGGATGGGAGATAAATAAAGGGATTGGATGGATATGTAATATTGAATGGATGAATAGGGAATGTGGGATTGAAGGATGGAGATTCAAGAACTAGGTGTTAAAGGAGTGAAATGCCCCACACTAGCAGTAGGAAAATGAAGGATGGGAAGATCGGGGATAAAGGATGCATGAAATAGAAGGATGGTGTCTAAGGGATGTCAGTGGAAGACTGAAGAATGGGGAATGAGTATATTAGGATCCAAGGACTATGTTTCAAAGGATTCCCCCATACTAGAGGTAGGAAGATGAAGGATGGAGAGATGGTGGATAAAGGATAAATGAGATGGATAGATAATTGTGAAAAGGATATGCATGGATGGGAGGAAGGCGTGTATTGTCCAAAGCATGTATGGATGTATGAGTGCCTCTAGTTTTGTAAGGAAGAGAAAAGGTATGCAAAGTGGAATAGATTTGGAGAAGAGATATGAGATCGAGGGTATGAATAGGATAGGGGATATGATATTAAAAATATGGATATGATAGAATAATAAATAATGTATGGAGGAAATGCATATGGTAATAAAGATCAAAAGAAATGGGAAAGAAGGATGGAATTATATAGGATTATGGAAGGGGGATGGAGGAAATGTATAAGACAATTACTATGAAATGGAGGACATGGATAGGATGTCAAGATTAAGCATGGATAGAGGATGATGGATGTAGATAGGATGATGGATAGTGAATATGAAACATGGAGTATATGAGTGGAGGTAAAGTATATGATAATCAAGATCAAAGAGGGGAAATGGATGATGGACTTAGATAGGATGGGGGATGATGGATAGGGTAGGTGGAAGATATGTATGGTAGAATAGGCATGGATGGATCTTACCCCCAAGTATAGAGTGAAAGAGAATGAGGATAAGTAAATGGATATATAAGTGGATTTGGACGACAATGGATATGTGATAGGAAGATGGAGGAAGGACTCAAGCATCTAGTTCCATGGATGATATCCTTGAGATGTCTTTTTCTATATATATAATGGATCAGGGGCTTTTACATAAATGCTCATAGATGTTTGTAGGTTGGTGGGAGGGGAGATGAAATGGATGGGGATGGAGGGGGGATAAGGGTTTATGAATAGGGTTGGATTAATGGGATGGGAGGATGGGGAAGGATTGGTGGATAATGGAAAAGAGATTGAAATATTTGTGAAGAAAGGGATAAGGGAGTTAGAAAGATCATCATTGGTACACACAAGGGTGGTGGAGTAGTGGATGAGGATTAGTGGATTTTGGGATCCAAAGTGAATCTGAGAGATATGGTATTTTTAAATGGAGGATAAAATGGATTTATGAAGGGAAGAAGCTTTGATTAGCAAGGTTGGATGCAAACTTTGATTTTTCTTTGAGATGGATTGCGACAATAAGTAGCTTGAAAATCCACTTGATTTTTTTTTTCCTTGGGCCTTTGTGGCCTTTTCAATTTTCTTTCTTGTGGATCATATTTTTCTTTTCTTAAACATGTCTTTTAGATGGGACATGTTGATCCTTGGAATTTTTTTTTATTTTTTTTGGCTTTATGAATTTTAGCTTTGGCATCCAAATTGCTTCCAGTAGTAATGGAATGGGTGTTGAGGATGGATAGTTTGGAGGGTTAATGGAGGGAATAAGGGAGGATGAATGTTGGAAGGAATACAAGGATGTGTGCCTTTGTTGATATTTATTATGGATTTAAGGTTATGGAGTGGTGGAATTGGATATGGTGGATGAAGGTATGAAAGGAGCCAAAATGGATGGAAGGGATGAAGGATTTGTTTTTGGGACATAGGGACCTAAAATGGACGTGGATGAGGAAGGGATTGAGTTTTGAACATAAGGGCCCAAAATGGATGTGGATGAGGAAGGGATGAATTTTCACACATAAGGGCCTAAAATGGATTTCAAGGATGGGGGATGGGAAAATTTGAGTTTAAATGGAAGATTTTTGGATGTAGAAGGGGTGGAAGATTTACCAACATCTTAAGACATTATTTTTCCAATGGGATACTTTTTATTTTGAACACAAGATGTGAGACCATGTGAATGGGGTTTATGGATGGATTAGATAGGTTTGATGGGATTTTGTGGAGGATTAGGATCATGTGGAGGGATAATAGGATTTTTAGAGGGATAGGCATCATGACATGGATTTGAATGGGCACTTTGATCTTGACTTTGGGGAGGATTATGTGTTGGAGTGAGTGGATCTTGATATGGAAGGGAATCATGCAATGAAATAGAGGGGATGGAATCATACGATGGAGTAATTTGATCTTGAAACAAAGGGGTTTTAGTAGATGGGATATAAGGAATAACTTCATGAAGTGGCAGGTAAGTGAAGGTTAACTCTTGAAATGGGGGAGAATCATTGGATGGGGTGGAGGGGATGTCTTTTTCTTGATTAGGAATGGGATCATGAGATGGGTTAAGGAGGATAAGTGGATCCTGATATGGTTTGAGATGATCTTCATGTGGAAAGGTGTCATAAGATGGAGATGTGTCATAAGAAGGAGGAATGTTTAGAGATAGAGGAGAAGATGAATCCATGTTTTCATGCTTTAGAACAAGTTCTTGACATGTGTGGACTTGTGGGGGTAATGTGATGGAGGAGGTGGAAGCTTCAACTTGAGTGGATGGAGGGATGGGAGACTCATAAGGATTAGGAGATTGAGGTATGTATTGATTTGGAGGGGATGGTTGTGGGTTCATGACTTGAGGGGATTTCACAACTTTATTTGGGGATTTATATTTTATTCTAGCCTTTGGATCCATTCATTGGAAAAGGTAGTGTGGGACGGGAACATTGTATGACTTGGAGGATTGGGATTATGTGGAGGATAAAGATTATGATTTTTGACATGAAGCTCAAAAATTGGGGGGTTAGGTGTAGGATTGGGATTAAATGGTAGATGGGAATTATGAATTTGAACAAATGGGGAAGGACATATATCTTCAAAGGCAAACTTTGTTTTTTGACCCCCCTTTTGTAGGCTAAGGACAATGTTTTGGAGTTCTTGAATCTCGTGGGCAAGGTGGCTATGAGATGAATTTCCCTTATCAATGATAGAGGAAGGATAATAAATGGTAGATGAATATGGGTAGGATATGATGGGTTGATAATTGATTTGATAGGTAGGTTGGATTGGAGGTATGGTTTGAGGATTAGGGTTTAGCACTTTATAGTCCTCAACCATTTCATGAAACCAATATATATTCATGATGTTTGAATGAGAGGTTTTGGAATTGGATTAGGAGATGATGTGGAAGAAGTTTTAGATTAAGAGTGGATGGTGTGAAATATTTGAGGATGGATGAAATATGAACTTTTGACTTAGGAGAAATACTTGGACTTTGTTTTGATTTAAGAGGGAAAGGTCTCAAGGATTTTGATTTTGATTGATTTTGATTTGATTTGATTTGATTTGATTGATTGATGATTGATTAAGGATTGATTGATTGATTGATTAATTTTGATTCATAACTAGACCTTGTGATGATACAAATACAAAAGTATTTAAGTGATACATGTTCTACTTGAAGATGGACTTGTGATCTCAAGCAAAATGGGACATCACTAATGGATTTAAATTACTTGAGACAGACTAATGGTCTACAAGAAATGTTGTGTTTGTTTGAGGATGAAGGTCTGTAACACTTTGATTAAGGTCTTTCAACATAAAAAAAGGATTGATCTGATTTGATGATTTGATCTAATGCTCAAAGAGAAGGAAGGATGATGATGGGAGAAATTGAAGAATTGATCCTAGAAGCAAGAGGTTATCTAATCATATTGCTCAATGGTTACAAAATCATGGTTAATAGGATATTTAGCCATGAAATTGTAGATCTTGTTGTTGTACATGATTTTGCCAATCTCACAATATTCAATCTCCTGTTTGATAGATGTAGCAATATGTTGATATTCCTTGGATTTACAAGTGGTTTCTTTTTGTTCTCTATAGACTAGACGTGTTGGAAGCTTAAACTTCTTATGCTTCTTGAAACTGGTCATGTCATATGAAAAATCTAGTTTTGACTGAACAACTGAATGATTTAGGCCAAATGGTTCCAGGGTCCTATAGAAGACCAAATTTTGGATATCTCAGTAGATTTTAGAGCTTACTATTTTGAAGCAGAGATGACAGTCTCAAAAGTAGCCAATGATATGCGTAGATGGCAATCTATGCAAATGGTGATTTGTGTAGACAGTGACTCCAGAGGGGAGGTAGCTGACTATTGCTGATGCAGTGTGTTGAAATTTAGGATATATTTTGATCTTCAGTTTGATTTTGGAAAAAATTGTTCAATGGAAAGAACCAATTTCAACACACTCAAACCAGAAAGATAATAGGCATGTGTCTTAAAAAAATCTAACAAGGGACAAAGAAACCTTGAGGCATACAAGAAAATGTGACTTTGGGGAACTTTAATACAATTGCAATATTTGTTTGTGTATGTTCAAGCGACTCTTTCAAGCCACTTATGTTTTTACTTGGTTTATCACAATGAAGACAGTGAAAACACTAGCTACCTTAGGGAATTGGCTTCGCATAAAATATTATAGGCCCATTTCTTGGTATTCCTTCAGCTCACACAACAGTGTCACCCCTAGAAGGGCACCCATGTTTTTTCCTTTTGCTAGGTATTGTTACCACGCTACGAAGATCTCTTTCACAACACAATACCCTGGGAGATGTATGATGGGAATCTTGGGGGGAGAATCTTCCCTCAAATTGCACTATAATAAGTCACCGTTCGGAGGTAAATTAGGTAGGCTACTAAGTTATGGTCGCTAATAAGATTTTGTGGCATCCCCACAATCGGTTTATATGGTGTGAGACACTTAAGTCTCTAGTTCAACCATGCCAATATGTTGAGTATATTCACTCAGTATGGACTACCATTGAACATGACCCACATGAGCTTGAAGGGATAAAGTGGACCTTTGGGTCACACTTTATTTCTATACCGGTCAAAGAGATTACCGATTTGAGGTTGTCCTCTAAAGGGGAAGTGCACCCTCTAGACAGACCTCTCTAGAGGCTTGATTAAGCTAAGCTTTCTCTTCACCCAAGTTCCACGAAGGTGAGGGGAGAGGATACATCTATAGTTTATTCATAGCATCATGTATTTTAAGGGATCTAATTTAATGACAAAATAGCTCAAAAGAAGTGTTGAAAAACAATTCTTCAAATACACAAAGAAGATTTCATTTATAAATTGAACTTAATTAGAGAAACTTTGTGTTTTCTACCTAAGCAAAAGACACAATAGTGTGTTTAAACATACAAGTTCAATTCATTTCCCACACAGCCAAAAAGGAAAGCTTGTAAAAAGGGTGTGTTCATTTTCCTTAAGTCATTCAAGAATGATGAAGTTCATTCCCTTAAGCATTCAAGATTGTATGTGGTTTATTTTAAGCAATATGCATTCAAAGACTAATGATTAAACATACAATTTTATTCCTTAAAATTTGTTAAAAATTCAAGGAAACCTACATTAAATTGTTAGTATTTTTCTGATCCTTAAAGTGTTAAATGTTGCAAAAGATGAAAAACCATAGGAAAACTGCATAGACAGCAATTCGCACAGACGGTGATCTGCACAAATGGTGATCTACGCAGATGGTGGTTCACCTACACAAATGACCAGGTAAAAAGACAGTTAGATTCTATTACAAAAATGACTTAGCATACATAAAAATAAGATTTTTATCAATTTTAGCAGAATCTAACTCTTAAAAATCATCTTGTCAAAAACTCGAGAGTTAAAACACTTAAAATCTGATAAAAAATAGTTAAAACAATGTTACTGCAAGTCTGTTTTATAACAGGTGGAGATGATAGTCTATGTGAATAGATGGTGAAGTAGCACAGATGACAGTCTACATAGATGACATTTTGGAAATGTGGACGACGAAATAAGAGTGCAGATGGGTCTACGTAAAAAGATTCCAAAATCAGAAAGAACATAGGAAAATCATTAGAAAATAGGGACGTGGGTCCCACCGGGCATGCCAAAATGTATGTGTTGAAATCCTACCTATTGGGAGCACGCTCAAACATGCAAATGTTAGAGATATAAATCATTTAACTACACTAACATGTCTAAAAGCATACCAGAAGAAAACAAAGGACTCCATCACAACCTTCGATGAGTTGAACAAGGGCACCCAATGCTTTGTTGATTTTCTCTTAGAGATGTATGTGGGTGTGATCTCCCAACACAATATCTAATCCCACTTGAAATGCATTAAAAATAAGCTAATAACACAAGAACAAGTATAAGGGATTTGTCTCAAGCTTTCACCATTGATGAAAATGCAATAATTAAGTTAAGATGATATGCAATATTTGAGGAAACTAAGATATTAGATTCATTCCATTAAACCTAAGATGTAATATCTAGATTTTCAAAATGAATTAAGGAAGCATGAAGCATAAACATGAACTAAGAATTTCTAGAGCTAAACTAGCATGATAACAATGCATAAAAAAGAGATGATTTTCTCTTGACAATGACCTCTATTTATAGATTTTTTGGAGGAGAGAGAGGGCTTGGATGAGGTGGAGATCATGTGGCATCCACATAGGTTCCACATGAGGGACACATAAGTCATGCAAGAGGCCAACTTTTCTCACACATGTGTGAGAAACTTTTGATGTGATGGGTCAAGGTGTACTTAAAGTACACATATGAAGGATCTTGTAAGAGGTGTAAGAGTTTTGGTCTAATGAAAAACTTTTAGAAAGTGTAAGAGGGTGTCATCATAGGTGTAAGAAACCTTGTTGGCACCAAATAAGGATTATTTGGAAAAGTGAACTTTTGGAAATTTGCTCACACATGTGTGAGGAAATAATTAGGACTAATTTGTGTAGGAATCAATAAATTAGCTTAATTAACCTTAGTTAATTAATAAATAGGTTTATTTGGTGAGAGTGATGTGAGGTAGGGTAGGATCTAGGTTCAAATTAGTTTAATCCAAATTAGATTTAGATTAATTGTGGTTTAGTAGAATTAAGTCATGTGGAGGAATAAATAAATTGGAAATTTATTTAAAAGGGATTACTAAGGAAAGTGAATCATATTTAATTAATTAAATTTAATTAAATAAATAGAAGAATATAACAAATATAGTTAATTTAAAATTAACTATAATGTTATGGGAATATTAATTAAATGAATATAAGGACAATTTTGGACGTCTACACACCCAAATTGCAGGAGACAAATTATCTTCCAACCAACACCAAAGTTGAGGAAAATTTTGGGAATTTTACTCACTTGTGCCTGTCATGTCATTTGGCCAGACGACATTGTGTTTTCTTCTTAGCATGAATTTGGTAAAGGTGGTGTCATTACTATTATGTAACCTCACCTTTAATCTACTATTATTGTGCATGGTTCTGATCCAATGTAGTGTGTCACTTGGATTGTATTGTCTTCCAAATATTTTAAAATAACAAACATTGGGTTTATAGCCATACCATAATTCAAAAGGTGTCTACTCAGTACCTTTCTTAAGTTGAACTATGTTCAAGGTGTGAATTTTAATGCTGATAACTTCCTTCCAATATTTGGTAGCATTATTCTTTTCAATAATCAAGGTTCTTGCACAATCCATAATAGATCTATTTCTTCTTTCTTCTATCCCATTTTTCTATGGTGTACCTAGGGAAGATACTTGTCTTTTGATTCCTCTTTCATTGCAAAATTCATTGAACTCATTAGAAATGAATTCACCTCCTCTATAAGATCTTAGTAATTTAAGTTTATTTCATGTTTCCTTCTCAACTCTGGAAGGGTACCACTTGAACTTCTAAAAAGCTTCTAATTTTTATTTCAGAAACACAACAATCATGATTATGGAATGGTCATCAACAAATAGAATGAAATACTTATCACCTCTATAAATTTTTGTTCCAATTGGTCTAAATAAATCAATATGCACCAACTCCAAGACTTCTTCTGTATTGTAATTATTCCTCTTGAAACTAGTTTTTCCCATCTTCCCAATTTGACATTGTTTGCATATTTCCAATTTAGGCTTCTACAAAATAGGAATACCTCTTACTCTTTTGTTCTTGCTTATTTTGACCAGGTTATCAAAATTCACATGTCACAACCTTTTATTCCATAGCCATCTCTCTTCTACTTGTGTAATAAAACATGAACTATCATTGAGATCAAGATAGAATAGACTACCTTTTGTTTTTCTGCCAATTCCAACTAGGTTTCCCTTACCATCTAGTTTCTGGGCCTTACCATTCATGAATTCTACCTTGAAACCAATGTTATTCATTTGTGCCACACTTAGTATATTACGCCTTAGTCCTTCAACCCAATAAGCATTATCATATTTTATTCCTTCAGTTAGAGAAATACAACCTTTACCCTTCACATAGCAAGGTTCATCATTCCTAAAACTGACACTCCCACCATCATAGTGCTCAAGATGTTCAAATTTATTTTTATCACTAGTCATGTGGTGAGAACAACCACTATCAATTATCCAAGTTTCATTCTTGCTAATATGAGAGTAAAGTGCAGTCTTTTCATTTTCTTCATTGTCTAACTCATCCTTAATATAAATGTAAACCATTTCATCTTCATCTTCATCACTAGAAAAATCTTTAGAAATAACAAGATTTCTTACCTTTGTCCTTGTAGCTTTTATAACTTTTAAAATCTTTCTTGCCTTTGTACTTGTTGAACTATCTCTCACCTTTGTCTTCCTTGTTTGGACACTTAGCAGTAATGTGACCAACCTCATCACATGAAAATAAAATCAATGGTATTCTTCCTTTGTACTGTCCTTTTCCTTTTGGAGCTCTCTTTGCAAGTAATGCTTCAATGATTTCCAGATCTTCATCATTAGAATCATCATCACTGTCACTGTCAAACTGTTTTCCTTTTGAGTTTCTATCCATCTTACCAAGGTTTAATTTAGCTTTGAATGTAGACTCCAAATTGCTAGGATTAGGAGAATAATTGTCAAAATTTTCCAACTCAAAAGTTGTAAGCCTTCTAACCAATGCATCTAGCGTTATATCATTACTACACCTCATCTCTTGAATATATGAAACTCTAATTGCATAGATAAGAAGTAAAATTATTAATACCTTACTAACTACTATTTTATCTTCAATTTTTCCACTGGAAGCTCTGATGACACTGACACTTTTCTTGATTCTTTCATTTTAATTTGTAATTTTTTCTCCTTTCATTTTCATATGATCAAACTGACCTATGAGACTTTCTTCTTTGGCTCTCTTTACATTGTCATATCCTCCATACATATCATGTAGTTTCTTCCACATATCATAGGCAGTAGGGTAGTCCTTGACTTCATCAAATTCAGAATAGTTGAGTGAAGAAGCTATATCAATCATCATTATGTTATGATTCCTCATGTCCACCATCTAATCCACAACCATAGGTATCAGTGGTTTCACATACTTTTGATCCAAGAATTGTAAACCAATATCTCTAATAGTAGATAGATGTAGCCTCACCAAAAATTTCCATGCAGTGAAGTTGTCTTTGTTAAGCTTGGGAATCTCCCTTCTATAAGACATCTTTGATCTTTAGCTTAGGCCTTGAAACCTTCCATGAAAGCACCAAATTCTCTTATACAAATTGTTGGAAATGAGTTGAGTAACTGAGAGGGGAGGGGTGAATCAGTTACCACAAAAACAAATCCAAGTCCCTTAGATGTCCTTGTCAGTGTTACTTGGTTAACATAGATATTATGTTGTTACTTGGTTAACAAAGAAAATCTTAAGATATTAACTATGTTTTTCCTTTAGTGATTAAGTGTAGAAACATAAAGCATAAAACAAATAACATGTACATATATGACACCAAGATTTAACATGGAAACCCAATTTGGGAAAACCACCAATTGCAACTACTTACTATTTTTCGCTCTTCTAAAGTGAGCCCTGTTAGGAGCCAAGCCTATTAAAGGTTACAAAAACACATTGTAAGGTGTCACCCTGTTAGAGGATTTAATCACTATGTAAGGAGTGGCCTTGTTAGAGATCTTCAAAAAATTCAATGTAGAAATGTCACCTTGTAGAGGATTTACAAAAGACTATTAAGTCTAATCTATAAAAAGATTTGGATCATTGCTACAATTGTTAGAGAGTAACAATGGATTGACCTATTTGACGAAGCAAGTATATTTTCTAATACAAATCTCTGCTTTGGCTTTAAATTGGATCCTCACTAATCAAATATTCTATTTCAGCTCTATCTGGATGTTATTTCCTTAACTGAAAGGTGAGGGGTGAATCAGTTACCACAAAAACAAATCCAAGTCCCTTAGATATCTTTATCAGTGTTACTCAGTTAACATATATATTATGTTGTTACGTGGTTAACAAAGAAAATCTTAAAATATTAACTGTGTTTTTCCTTTAGTGATTAAGCGTAGAAACATAAAGCATAAAACAAATAACATGTACACAGATGACACCATTATTTAATGTGGAAACCCAATTTGTGAAAACCACCAATTGCAACTAGTTACTATTTTTCACTCTTTTGAAGTGAGCCCTGTTAGGATCCAACCCTATTAAAGGTTACAAAAACACATTGTAAGGTGTGACCCTGTTAGATGATTTAATCACCATTTAAGGAGTGGCCTTGTTAGAGGTCTTCAAAAACTTCAATGTAGAAATGTCACCTTGTGAGAGGATTTACAAAAGACTGTTAAGTCTACTCTGCAAAGAGATTTGGATCACTGCTACAAATGTTAGAGAGTAACAATGGATTGACCTATTTGACGAAGAAAGTATCTTTTCTGATACAGATCTCTACTCTGACTTTAAATTGGATCCTCATTGATAAAATATTCTATTGCAGCTCTATCTGGATGTTATGTCCTTAATCATAATCCCATCTTATTTTTCCTTCAATCTTCATATCAAAACTCATACTCTTACACTTACTCACATTCAATCCAAACTTGACCTTGTATATGTTGGAAAGTTGACACTCAGGGTGTATATGACTTATTTTGGGTTGTCATTATGGAAAAAAAGTCATATGAAGTTTTGACAGAAAATTTTTAAAATCAAAACTGGCTAAGTATATAAAATAGAGTAGTAAAGAGATATACAATTGATTAGACCACTAGCGCACATGTGTATGATTGAGTTAGAGTATGTACCTTTATAATTAAGCTTTATGACATGTAATGAAGCTTAGAATATACATGTATGATATAGTATGACAGTACAAAGATTTTACAGGAAGTTCAAGTGCCACTAGCAGTTTAGAAAACAAAGTATGAAGCCGACTTTGGATTTTGGATAAGCATATAACATTTTGTTTTGTAATGGTTATGTGCCTATTGTACTATGTTTGTAATTATGTCTTAAACACTCATGTAAACACGTTAGAGCCAATTTTTTTGGAAGCATTTTGTATGTTGTTTTTGGGCCAACTAAGGTCTTATTTTTAGTCACATCTATTCAGGCATGTATATATACTAGACATGCACTTTTGTATTAAGTGACATCAATGAAAAAGAAATAGAGAATATATTTAGAAGATAAATATAAGCAAATCAATATGAAGTAGAATTATTCAAGAGATTAAAGCATCAGAGCATAAACAGAACGGATCAGACAATAGTGTCAAAACAACAGTTTATCTTTTGATATAGTGTATATATATAATGTGAAGGTTGTAGCCTTCATCCTATTGAGTAGTTAGCTTTGGTAGTGATCCAACCAGCTTTAATCGGGTTTTGTAAAGACTCCTAATAGGGTCATTGTACTTGCATTGTAAAGAATGCTCCTAACATGGCAAAGGAACTCTAACAAGTTCATTAGACTAGTACAACCATTTGTGGGTACTAATTCCCATCGGGGTTTTCCTCTGATCAAGTTTTCCCTGTAATCATACCTTGTTTTATGTGTTATTGTGTTATGCTTCAATTGTTATCTATTTTATTTCAGTTTCAAATTTTTGAAATAAAGATAAATAGACAAACACTGATTCACNCCCCCCCCCCCCCCCCCTCTTAGTGTTTCTAACAATTGGTATCAGAGCTCTGGTCCTATGAAATAAAGTTTAACCACTTGAAGAGATAATTGATTCAACAATAGAGACACATCTAAAAAATAATCTTGAAGTAGCCCTTGATGATCTTGACAGATCTAAAAAATAAAATGAAGAACTTAAACTAAAAGTTGATGGATCCCAAATGCTTATCAAAAAATTAAGGAAATATCTGAAAGATTGCTCTACAAATGATTTGGGAAAAATGGTCAAAAAGTTGAATGAAGAGAACATGTCTTTGAAAGATAAGATTGAAGATCTGAATGAACAACTTACAGATAGCCTAACAGCTATTGAAGAAAAGACCAAAGAAAGAAAAAAATTAGATGAGGAACTTATGCAAGAAAATATGAAGATCTTGGAGTTGGAAAACATCAAGAAAAAGATAAATCTAAACTAACATAAGAAAAAGATAAAATTGAGAAACTACACACAAGTTCTGATCTAATTCAATCACAACTTTATGCACAGAAGCTAAGAGGTGATACTTCTAGTGTTGGATACAGTGTAGCTCAAATTGAAACCAATGAAATGAAAGAAAGAAAGAAAGAAAGAAAGAAAGCACAAGAAGAATCCATAGAAGCAAAGAAAAGTGAGAATCTTGTGGATGGTAATACAAAACCTCCTAAAAATGACCACAAGCTAGTTAACCAAACTTGTTATGTTTGTAACAAGCATGGACACTTGGTAAGAGATTGTAAAGAGGTAAGACCTTTCAATGGCTATTGTTACTCCTATAATAAATTTGGTCACATGGCTATACATTGCTAAACAAGTCAAAGAAATCAGTCATAGTAGAATCAAAGAAATATGACTCAATATAATTAGAGAAATCAACCTCACAGAAACTATTTGAATATTACATGTCAGATATGCAATTATAATGGACACACAGCCAAGAAGTGCAGCATGATAAACAATATCAATAGACCTCCAATCATTTGTCACTCATGTAACAAAGTAGGACATATCTCAAGGTTTTGTAGGTCAACAACTCAAAAACAAGAAAATCCTAAAGAATAATTGATTGAAGAATCTGGAGAAGTAAAATTTTTAAAAGCTATAGAAGATTTAGGTAAAATATGGGTTGAAGTAAAGAAAGGTAATGATGAGAAAAAAGGTAGTAGATGCATCTATAGTGGACGCACCTTCTACTTCTAGTTAGATGACCCTCATGGTCTTAGGGGGAGGTATTATAGCTCTAAACCCCTGCATGGCTGGTATACTCACCTCTGAGTATGCGCCTATGGATTCATGTATTTGGTGATGAATTAAGGAAGTATACATGGAAGCATAGCTTGAACTTGGATATGACAAAAGATTAATATTCTCAATGTAAATTGTGTTACGACAACAATAATTGAATGCAGTAACTTTTATATAAGTTAGTAAAGAGATCTCTTATCTTCACTTTTGCATTTGAGATTGAGGATTTAGAGAGCACAAGAGATTTTAGCATCAAAAAATCAACAAATAATCGTTGGTTGGTTAGCAAGGAAAATTGAAGTTGAAACTGAACCCTAGTGGATGCATCATTTTAAAATCTCTGGAAACCCTACTTAAGAAAGTAGCAAGTAATGGCTACTCCTACAATGTTTGACATCTATGAGAACAAGAGATATGTGTTTAAGAAGCATGCAATCAAGTCTATACTAGATGATGTAGAAGGGGCATTCTCCAAGACTCCGCTAGGAGTCGTACATGTAGAGGACACTCGCGCATGAGTTCTATGAACTAGAATGGCTTAAAAACCTACTTAGTAGGATACATGATGATCTGTATTATATTGGTGAAGTTCCTATCTGCATTACTATTGATCTTATTCATGAGATGACCATACTCCCTAAGGTTGGACCATTTCTTCCCACTGGTAAAGATGTAAAGAAACATGTTGAAAAGGCATGCTTATCTAGAAGTGATAGATGTGGGATGATTGTTGATCCCATTATGGAAGATGACATCAAACTTCTCACCACGGTACTTGGTTACAAGTTTCAGCATGCAAGCAGACTAAATAGTGTATCCGTAGCTATTGTTCTGGCAGAAATAAAGATGGCAAGAGATAATACTCATTATAATCTTTGTGAGATATTGCACGCACAAATAATTGAGAACATTAGAGCTATCAAGCATGACAAGAGAAAAATATTCAGATTTGGCTCTTTGATTATCTATCTATACTTTCACATTGTTGGTAAAGTTTCTAATCTTTACCTAGACAGGAGCAAACCCACTATGTCTCAAATTTCACTAAAGGCTACATCAGAGAGCAGTGTAAAGGACTCTATGTATATGGAGATCAAAAAATTTAGGATCAAAATGCAGAAAAGGTTCATAATACCATAAAAGATAGTTGAAAAGTACAAAGACACCATATGCTTCATGGTGGAAACTAACTGCACTTGCATGGAAGTAGTTGAGCCAAGAACCAAATGGATTCACCCACTTGGTTATGAAGTTGAAGAACATGTGTTGAAAGGATATGCACAAGTTCTTTTGTCTGCGCCCAAAGATCCAAATGAGCCAAGATGGGGCACATACAAAGAGAAGATAAATCAAGTTGATTCTATCTTATATAGTGCACATAACAAAAGGAAGGCATCAAGGATTACATAAAATATCCTAAAAGTTCATGGGGTCACACAAGAAGACCTAGATAAAGCTAGGGAAGCTAAGATTGCAAAAGAACTTAAGCAAACTCCTACACAAGTGAAAATAGAAAAATCTAATGATATCCACAAGAAAAAAAGGAAGAAGTCTGATGAAGGTGCATCTGTGCCTTCTAACACCATTGATCTAGAATCCTCTCCACCTTCAGTACCAAGCAAGATGACTAGAAGGAAGAAGCAAGTTCCCACAGCTCACCTATCCTCAAGAACAACAAGAATAAAAGTAAAGAACACTCAAGCCCCTCCTGAGGTAGGACTCAGACCTAGTCTGATAGTCTTAAGGAACAAAATTATTAATGAAGGAAGACTAGACTCCATTAAAAATGTCTATGACAAGTACCGAGAGATAGATAAATCTAAAATTCATTCTATGATTATCTCTCATATGATCAAGTTTAAAAGGTCAGTATTGGAGCTCAAGATAGTCATACCAGACAAAATATGGAACATACTAGACCTATTAAAAAGACAAGAAATAGAGTAAGATATGAGGATTAGAGAAGAAACATTAGACAATCTTATCCCTATTTTCTCACATGACGAGAAGGCAATACTGTTAGATTTGGTAAAACCTCATCTCAGAACCAAAACAAGAACTCTTCATATTATGAACAAAGAGTATGAACTGGTTGGTGAAGAGACTCAAAAAGCATTTGAGAAAGTATTTTTAAACAGAAATATGTATCCATCAATGAAACCTACAGAAAAAGTGACTCCAGTCCCTCCAAAACAAGATAAAGAACCAGAGATTCTTAATGTGCCTATGACAGGTCCACAGGATTCAGCTCCCAAAGTTTCATCACCTTCTGATAAAGCCAAAGATTTAGATGTAACGATTGTGATCAATGATGTTAAGACATCCATGACAACTTTAGATAATGACATGAACAAATTTGAAAAATCATTTTTCATCACTAAAGAGACATAGAAGGTATGCACTGATAATACTTCCTTACAACCAGATAGAGATCCTCCTAAAGATTAAATAGATTTGAATAATGAGGAAGACAATCAATCTAATGAACCACCTGTTATGGAGATCCTAGTGAAATGAGAATGTATGGATACTAGTCAAAATGCTATATTCACTCCATCTATTCAACCATCAACATCACTGTTGTCAAGTTTAACCCCTGACTCAGCAAGCCTAGATGCATGGGGAGAAGAAGATTTGATCAAGATCAGTGTATTAGCCATGGACAAATCCAAAGAGAAACAATTTATGAGAAACTCACTCTTTCTGGAGTCAGTGAACATTTTGAATGACTTAGTGCCAGTAGATAAGAAAGTGGCTAAAATTGAATCAGTTGATGATGTCGATAGCATCTTAACAAGCTTCAAAGAACACTTCACAAGTTTAGTAGACTCAGCTACTAGAACTGCATAGGAAAAATAAAAAAGGAAATATTGGATGAATTGGTAAATAACTTATCTTTAGATCTCAACTCATTAAATATTGGTCAAACAATTCTGAAAGAATTAGCATCGAAAGGAAGGAAAGTAATAGCAAATTGCATGGATAGAGGCTAACTCACTTCTGAGCACATCGAGAAGATTGAGGAGGAAGATATCCTGGTTGAAAACATAAGGAAATCAATTGAAACATCCTCCCAAGACATCAATATGTGCAACAATATCTATCAAGGGCAGATAGACAAGATTGAAAAAGCTAAGATGGAGATCAACAAGATAAGGATCAGGTAGACCCAACTGAGAAATGCACTTGCGCCCTCCTTAGATATTTTGAATGAGAACATCAAATAGATATATGAAACCATTGTCACACATGATCAAGGACCCTACATGGATCTGACAAAGATGGAGAAGCTTACATATGTATTATGTGCCCATCTTCAGACTATTGATACGTTGAAGGCATTCTGGAAGCAAGAGATCAAGAATCTTTAGATTGCTTATCCAGATGTGTACTTGGAGTAAGTACCTAGAGACTTAAAAAAATTTATACCTTTGTCATTAATGTTAAAGGGGGAGTAGTGTATGTATATAACAACTATATAGCCAAAGTTATGATATAAATTTTTTTGTTGTTAAGTCAAAGTTTAAGCAACTCGGCCACATTCCTTTGTTTCCATTAATGACAGAGGGGGAGATTGTTGGAAAGTTGACACTCAGGGTGTATATGAATTATTTTTTGTTGTCATTATGGAAACAAAGTGATATGAAGTTTTGACGGTAAACTTTGAAGATCAAAATTGGCTAAGTATAGAAAACAGAGTAGTACAGAGATATATAGTTGATCAGAGCACTAGGCATTTGTGTACAATAAAATTAGACTATGCACCTTTATAATTAAGCTTTATGACATGTAGTGAAGCTTAGTCTATACATTCATGGTACAGTATGACAGTAGGAAGAATTTACAGGAAGTTCAAGAGCCACTAGCAGTTCAGAAAACAAAGTATGAAGCCGACTTCAGATTTTGGATTAGCGTATAACATTTTGTTTTGTAATGGCTATGTACCTATTGTAACATGTTTGTAATTATGTCTTAAACACTCATATAAACATCCTTAAGCCAATTTTTTTGGAAGTGTTGTGTATGTTGTTTTTGGGTTGACTAAGGTCTTGTTTTTAGTTGCGTCTATTCAAGCATGTATATATACTAGATTTGCACTTTTGTATTAAGTGTCATCGATGAAAAAGAAGAAGAGAAGATATTCAAAAGAGAAATATAACAAAATTAGTATGAAGTAGAAGTCTTCAAGAGATTAAAGCATCAGAGCATAAATGAAACTGATCAGACAACAATGTTAGAACAATAGTTCATCTTTTTATATAGTGTATATCTATTATCTGAAGGCTGTAGCCTTCATCCTATTGAGAAGTGAGCTCTGGCAGTGATCCAACCACCTTTAATAGGTTTTTATAAAGACTCCTAAGAGGTTCATTGTACTTTCATTGTAAATACTACTCCTAACAGGGTAAAGGAACTCTAACAAGTTCATTAGACTAGTACAATCATTTGTGGGTACTAATTCCCATCGGGGTTTTCCTCTGATCAAGGTTTCCCAGTAATCATATCTTGTGTTATGTGTTATTGTGTTATGCTTAAATTTTTATCTATTTGATTTAAGTTTCAAATTTCTGAAATAAAGATAAATAGACAAACACTTATTCACTCNCCCCCCCCCTCTTAGTGTTTCTAACAGTATATATATGATAAGCCTTGTAAAGTTGGCCTGAATAACCTTCCAGATAAACAATAAAAACTAAGTCTGTCAGCTAAATATAACTAATTAAATATAAAGTGTGAATTGTTATTAGTCAGCTAACATTAAATATCTAACCCAGTTAGCACTGTAATCCTTCAATGCCTGACCATTACTATAATGCCTGTAATGTCCCCGCCAGGGAACCCATAAGGAATCGGGTCTATGACCTAAAATTATAGCTAACAATTTTTATTTTTATTTTTTAACATTCTAACATATCATCATTACCATTCACAAATACATTCCTTAAGGTTCCCTTAATGAATTCAATTACCATAATTAAGTATTTCATCTTACTAACAAATTCTATTTCCATTACAAGTTC